>CP144694.1:15255071-15427571 GCA_036885675.1 Vigna mungo | reverse complement strand
CGTGATCATCATCATCATCTTGATAGTGACCGTGATCAGGATCGTCACCATGATCATCCTCATTGTGATCTTTTTTGTGATCGCCATCATCATCTTTGTGATTATGATTGTCATCATCATCAGCACCACCACCACCACCACCACTACCACCACTACAACCACCACCACAACCACCACCACCACTACCACCACCATCATCATCTTCATCATTGTTATCAATGTCACCATCAGAATCGTGATCATCCTTATTGTGATCTTGATCGTAACCATCATCATCGTGATCATGACTGTTATCAGGACCGTGACCATGATATTCCTCATTCTGATCTTTATCGTGATCGCCATGATCATTTTAGTGATTGTGATTGTCATCGCCACAACCAGCACCGCCACCAGCAGCGCCGCCGCCGCCACCACCACCACCACCTTCACCACCACCGCCACCACCATCACCACCGCCACCCCCATCACACCCACCACCACCACCACCACCACCCCCACTACCACCACCACCATCATCACCACCACCACCACCACCACTACCACCACCACGACGACCACCACCACCACTACATCCACCACCGCCATCATCTTCATCATCCTCATCATCGTCACCATCGGGATCGTGACCATCCTCAATGTGATCTTGATCGTGATTATCATCATCATCGTGATCGTGACCGTGATGATGATCGTGACCGTGATCATCCTCATTGTGATCTTTATCGTGATCGCCACTTGTGATTGTCATCACCACCACCACCACCACCACCACCATCATCTTCATCATCGTCATCATTGTCACCAACGGGATCGTGATTATCCTCAATGTGATCTTGATCATGATCATCATCATCATCGTGATGGTGACCGTGATAAGGATCGTCATCATGATCATACTCATTGTGATCTTTATCGTGATCGCCATCATCATCTTCGTGATTGTGATTGTCATCAGCACCACCACCCTCCCACCACTACCACCACCACAACCACCACCACCACAACTACCACCACACCACCACCACCACCACCACCACAATCATCTTTATCATCGTCAACATCGGGATCGTGATCATCCTCAATGTGATCTGGATCGTGATCATCATCATCATCGTGATCGTGACAGTGATCATGATGGTGACCTTGAGCATCCTCATTGTGATCTTTATCGTGATTGCCATCCTCATCTTCGTGATTGTGATTGTCATCACCACCACCACCACCACCACACCACCACCACCACCACCATCATCATCTTCATCATTGTTATCATCGTCACCATCGGGATCGTGATCATCCTCAATGTGATCTGCTTCGTAACCATCATCATCGTGATCATGACCGTGATGAGGATCGTGACCATGATCATCCTCATTGTGATCTTTATCGTGATCGCCATCATCATCTTCGTGATTGTCATTGTCATCACCACAACCACCACCACCACCACCGCACCACCACCACCGCACCACCACCGCCACCCCCGCCACCGCCACCACCACCACCACCAACCCAACCACCACCACCATCATCACAACCACAACCACCACCACCACCACTACCATCACCACCACCACCACCACTACATTCACCACAACCATCATCTTCATCATCGTCATCATTGTCACCATCGGGATCGTGATCATCCTCAATGTGATCTGGATCGTGATCATCGTCATCATCGTGATCATGACTATGATCATGATCGTGACCATGATCATCCTCATTGTGATCTTTATCGTGATCGCCATCATCATCTTCGTGATTGTGATTGTCATCATCACCACCACCACCACCACCACCATCATCTTCGTCATCGTCATCATTGTCACCATTGGGATCGTGATTATCCTCAATATGATCTTGATCGTGATCATCATCATCGTGATCGTCACCGTGATCAAGATCGTGACCATGATCATCCTCATGGTGATCTGTATCGTGATCGCCATCATCATCTTCGTGATTGTGATTGTCATCACCACCACCACGACCACCACCCTCACAATCATCTTCATTATCGCCATCATCGTCATCATGGGGATCGTGATTATCCTCAATGTGATCTGGATCTTGATCATCATCATCATCCTGATAGTGACCGTGATCAGGATCGTCACCATATTGTGATCTTTATCGTGATCGCCATCATCATCTTCGTGATTGTGATTATCATCATCATCATCACCACCAGCACCACCACCACTACCACCAGCACCACCACCACCATCACCACCACCACAACCACCACCACCACCATCCACCACCGCCATCATCTTCAACATCGTCATCATCCTCACCATCGGGATCGTGATCATCCTCAATGAGATCTTGATCGTGATCATCACCGTCGTCGTGATCGTGACCATGATCATGATCGTGACCATGATCGTCCTCATTGTGATCTTTATCGCGATCGCCATCATCATCTTCGTGATTGTGATTGTCATCACCACCACCACCACCACCACCACCATCATCTTCATCATTGTTATCATCGTCACCATCGCTTAATGGTTAATGTTTAGAATGCTTAATATGCATAAATGTTTTAAGTGCTTAAATGATTAAATGCTAAAATTCTAAAATGCTTAAATGCATAAATGCTTAATGCTTAATGCTTAATTTCTTAATACTTAATCCTTAATACTTAAGGCTTTAATACTTTTAATGATTAATGCTATGCTTAATGCGTCAATTCCTAAATGCTTAAATGCTTAAATGTTTAATGCTTAATGGTTAATGCTTAATTTTTAATTGTTAATGCTTAATCCTTAATAATGCTTAATATGCTTATATACTTCTATGCATAAATTCTTAAATTCTTAAATGCTTAAAAGCTTAAATGCTTAACGCTTAATTCTTAATAATTAATGCTTAATGCTTAATACTTAAATGCCTAAATGCTTAAATGCTTAAATATTTAAGGCTTCATGATTAATGTTTAATGCTTAATGCTTAGTAATGCTTAATATGTTATATGCTTATATGCTTAAATGTTTTAAATGCTTAAATGCTTAAATGCTTAAATGCTTAAATGCTTAAGTTATTAAACGCTTAAATGCTTAATGCTTAATACTTAATGCTTAATGCTTAATGCTTAATACATAACTATGATTAATGCTTAACTGTGAATTGTTAATGCTTAATGCATAATTCATAATATGCTTATATACTTATATGCATAAATGCTTAAATGCATAAAGGCTAAAATACTTCAATGCTTAATTGCTTAATTAATACTTAATGCTTAAGGCATAATGTTTAATGCTTAATGCTTAATTCTTAATACTTAATGCTTAAATGCCTAAATGCTTAAATGCTTAAATGTTAATGCTTAATGCGCAATGCTTAATGCTTAATTCTTAATCCTTAATGATTAATGCTTAATCCTTAATAATGCTTATTATGCTTATATGCTTATATTCTTAAATGTTTAAATGCTTAAATGCTTAATTTCTGAAATGCTTAAATGCTTAAAGCTTAATGCTAAATGCTTAATTCTTAATGGTTAATGGTTAATGCTTAATGGTTAATGCTTAATTTCCTTATATGCTTATATGCTTATATTCTTAAATGCTTAAATATGTAAATGCTTAAATGCTTAAATGCGTAAATGCATAAATGCTTAAAGGCTTAAATGCTTAAATGCTTAATCCCTAATTCTTAACATGCTTATAAGCTTAGATGCTTATATGCTGAAATTCTTAAATGCTTAAATGATTAAATGCTCAAATGCCAAAATGCTCAAATGCCTAAATGCTTAAATGATTAAGCATTTAAGCATTAAGCATTAAGCATTAAGCATGAAGCACTAAGATTTAAGCTTGAAGCATCAAGCCTTAAGCATTAAGCATTAAGCATTAAGCATTAAGCATTAAGCATTAAGCATTAAGCATTAAGCATTAAGCATTAAGCATTAAGCATTAAGCATTAAGCATTAAGCATTAAGCATTAAGCATTATGCATGAAGCATTAACCATTAAGCATTAATAATTAAGCATTAAGCATTAACCATTTAAGCATTTAAGCATTAAGCATTAAGCATGAAGCACTAAGATTTAAGCTTGAAGCATCAAGCCTTAAGCATTAAGCATTAAGCATTAAGCATTATGCATGAAGCATTAACCATTAAGCATTAATAATTAAGCCTTAAGCATTAACCATTTAAGCATTTAAGCATTAAGCATTAAGCATGAAGCACTAAGATTTAAGCATGAAGCATGAAGCATTAAGCATTTAAGCATATAAGGATATAAGCAAATTAATCATTATTAAGCATTAAGCATGAAACATTAAGCATGAAGCATTAAGCATTAAGCATTAAGCAATAAGCATTAAGCATTAAGCATTAAGCATTAAGCATGAAGCATTAAGCATTAAGCATTAAGCAATAAGCATTAAGCATTAAGCATTTAAGCCTTTAAGCATTTAAACATTTAAGCATATAAGTGTTTAAGCAAATTTATCATTATTAAGCATTAAACATGAAGCATTAAGCATGAAGAACTATGCATTGGGCATTAAGCATTGAGCATTAAGCATTAAGCATTAGACATTAAACATTAAGCATTTAAGCATTTAAGCATTAAGCATTAAGCATTTAAGAATTTAAGCATTGGGAAATTTAAGCATCTAAGCATTTAAGCATTTCAACAATTAACCGTTTAAGCATATAGCTTATAAGCATATTAAGGTTTAAGCATTTAAGAATTTAAGCATTTTAAGCCTTTAAGCATTTAACCTTTTAAGCATTTGAGCATTTAAACATTTAGGCATATAAGCATATAAGCATATTAAGCATTTATTAAGGATTAAAACATGAAACATTAAGCTTGAGGAATTAAGCATGAAGCATTATGCCTTAAGCATTTAAGCATTTAGGCATTTAAGCATATAAGCATATAACAATATAACCCGATAAGCATATTAAGCATTAAGCATTTAAGCATTTAAGCATATCAGGGTTTAAGCATATTAGGGTTTAAGCATATTAAGCATTTAAAAATTTAAGCATATAAGGGTTTAAGCATTTAAGCATTGTTAAGGATTAAGCATGAAACAATAAGCATTAAGCATTAAGCATTACTCATCAAGCATTAAGCAATAAGAATCATGCATCAAGCATTAAGCATTTAAGGATTTAAGCATTTAGGCATTTAAGCATTTAAGCATTGAAGCACATAAGCTTATAAGTATCTTAAGCATTAATCATTAAATAGTAAGCATTAAGCATTTAAGCATATAAGCATATTAAGCATTTAAGCATTCAACCATTGAAGCATTTAATAATTTAATTATCTAAACATTTAAGCATTTAAACATTTAAGAATATAAGCATATTAAGCATTATTAAGGATTAAGCATGATGCATTTAAAGCATTTAAGCATTTGAGCATTTATGCATTTAAGCCTTTAAGCATTTAAGCATTTAACCATTTAAGCAATTAAGCATTTAAGCATTTAAGCATTGAAGAATTTAAGCATTATGCATTTAAGCATTTAAGCATTTAAGAATTTAAGCATATATAAGCATATAAGCAGTTAAGCATATAAGCATTGAAGCATTAAGCATTTAAGCATTAAGCATTTAAGCATTGAAGCATTTAAGAATTTAAGCATATAAGCATGTAAGCTTATAAGCATATAAGCATGTAAGCTTATAAGCATATAAGCATATAAGCATTTAAGCATATAAGCATATAAGCATTTAAGCATATAAGCATATAAGCTTATAAGCATATTAAGCATTAATCATTAAGCATAAAAACATTTAAGCATTTAGGCATTTAAGCATTTAAGCATTTAAGCATTTAAGAATTTAAGCATATAAGTATATAAGATTATAAGCATGTTAAGCATTAAGGATTAAGCATTTAAGGATTAAGTATTTAATCATTTAAACATTATAGCTTATAAGCATATTAAGCATTACGCATTTAAGAATTTAAGCATTTAAGCCTTTAAGCATTGGAGCATTTGAAAATTTAAGCATGTAAGCATTATGTATTAAGAATTAAGCATTAAACATTAAGCATTAAGCATTAAGCATTAAGCATTAAGCATTAAGCATTAAGCATTTAAGCATTAAGCATTTAAGCATTATTAAGCATTAAGCATATAAGCATATAAGCTTATGAGCATATTAAGCATTTAAGCATTAAGAATTAAGCATTAAGTATTAAGCATTAAGCATTAAGCATTAGGCATTTAAGAATTGAAGAATTAAGCATTAGCATTAAGCATTTTAGCATAAGCATTAAACATTAAGCATTAAGCATTTATGAACTTAAGCCTTTACGCATTTAAACATTTAAGCCTATTAAGGATTAAGCATTTAAGAATTTAATCATTTAAGGCTTTAAGCATTTAAGCATTTAAGTATTTGAGCATTCAAACATTTAAGCATATAAGCATATTAAGCATTATTAAGGATTAAGCATGAAGCATTAAGCATCAAGTATTAAACATGAAGCATTTAAGCATTAAGCATTTAAGAATTTAAGTATTGAAGCATTTAGGCAGTTAAGCATTTAAGCTCTTAAGCATTTAATTTTTTTATCATTTAAACATTTAAGCATTTAAGCAAAGAAGCATATAAGCTTATAAGCATATTAAGCATTAAGCATTAAGTATTTAAGCATGAAGAATTTTAAGCATTAGGCATGAAGGATTAAGAATTAATCATCAAGCATCAATCATTAAGCATTTAATCATTTTAAGCATTTAGGAATTTAAGCATTTAAGCATTTAAGCATTCAAACATTTAAGCATATAAGGCTATATGCATATTAAGAATTATTAAGGATTAAGCATGAAGCAATAAGCATGAAGCATTAAGAATTAAGAATTAAGAATTAAGCATTAATCATTAAGCATTTAATCATTTTAAGTATTTAGGAATTTAAGCATTTAAGCATTTAAGCATTCAAACATTTAAGCATATAAGGTTATATGCATATTAAGAATTATTAAGGATTAAGCATGAAGCAATAAGCATGAAGCATTAAGAATTATGAATTAAGAATTAAGCATTAAGCATTAAGTATTAAGTATTAAATATTAAAAATTAAGATTTGAGCATTAAGCATTAAGCATTATGCATTTAAGCATTTAACCATTTAAGCATTTAAGAATTTAATTATTTAAGCATTTAAGCATTTACACATTTAAGCATATAAGCATATTTAAGCATTATTAAGGATTAAGCATAAAGCATTTAAAAACTTAAGCCTCTAAGCATTTAACAATTTAAGAATGTAAGCATTTAAGCATTTTAAACATTTAAGCATATAAGCATATTATGCTTTATTAAGGATTAAGCATGAAGCATTAAGCATGAAGAATTAAGCATTAAGCATTAAGCATCTAAGTATTTAAGCATAACATTTAAGCATTTAAGCATAACATTTAAGCATTTAAGTAAATAAGCTTATAAAGCATATTAAGCATTAAGCGTTAAGGATTTAAGCATTTGCATTTTAAGCATTTAGGAATTTAAGCATTTAGGGACTTAAGCATTTAAGAATTTAATAATTTAAGCATTTAAACATTTAAGCATATAAGGGCATAAGCATATTAAGCTTTTTTAAGGATTAAGCATGAAGTAATAAGAATGAAGCATTAATTATGAAGCATTAAGCATTAAGCATTAAGCATTAAGCGTTAAGCATGAAGCATGAAGCAATAAGCAATAAGCATTAAGCATTAAGCATTAAGCATTAAGCATTAAGCATTAAGCATTAAGCATTAAGCATTAAGCATTAAGCATTAAGCATTAAGCATTAAGCATTAAGCATTAAGCATTAAGCATTAAGCATTAAGCATTAAGCATTAAGCATTAAGCATTAAGCATTAAGCATTAAGCATTAAGCATTAAGCATTAAGCATTAAGCATTAAGCATTAAGCATTAAGCATTAAGCATTAAGCATTAAGCATTAAGCATTAAGCATTACGCATTAAACATTAAGCATTAAGCATTAAGCATTAAGTATTAAGCACTAATTACTAAGTATTTAAGCATTTTAAGCATTTAGGAATTTAAGCATTTAAGCATTCAAACATTTAAGCATATAAGGGTATATTCATATTAAGAATTATTAAGGATTAAGCATGAAGCATTAAGCATTAAGCATTAAGTATTAAAAATTAAGAATTAAGTTTTTAAGCTTTAAGCATTTAACCATTTAAGCATTTAAAAATTTAAATATTTACACATTTAAGAATTTAGACATTTAAGCATATAAGCATATTAAGCATTATTAAGGATTAAGCATAAAGCATTAAAATTTAAATATTAAGCATTTAAGCATTAAAGCATTTAAGGATTTAAGCCTATAAGCATTTAAGAATTTAAGTATTTAAGCATTTTAAACATTTAAGAATATAAGCATATTAAACATTATTAAGGATCAAGCATGAAGAATTAAGCATTAAGCATTAAGCATTAAGCATTAATCATTTAAGCATTTAAGCATTAAGAATTAAGAATTTAAGGATTTATGCAGTTAAGCATTGAAGCATTTAAGCATTTAAGCATTTAAGCATTGAAGCATTTAAGCATTTAAGCATTGAAGCATTTAAGCATTTAAGCATTTAAGCATTCAAGCATTTAAGCATTTAAGCATTGAAGCATTTAAGCATTTAAGCATTAAGCATTAAGCATTAAGCATTAAGCATTTAAGTATTTAAGCATTGAAGCATTGAAGCATTGAAGCATTTAAGCATTTAAGCATTTAAGCATTGAAGCATTTAAGCATTGAAGCATTTAAGCATTTAAGCATTTAAGCATTCAAGCATTTAAGCATTTAAGCATATAAGCGTATAAGCTTATAAGCATATTATGCATTAAGCATTAATCATTAAGCATTAAACATTAGCATTAAGCATTTAAGCATTTAAACATTTAAGCATTTCAAGCATTTAGGAATTTAAGCATTTAAGCATGTAAGCATTTAAGGATTTAAGGATTTAAACATCAAGCATATTAGGGTAAAAGCATATTAAGAATTATTAAGGATTAAGAAGGAAGCATTAGGCATGAAACATTAAGGATGAAGCATTAAGCATTAAGCATTTAAGCATTTTAAGTATTTCGGAATTTAAGAATTAAGCAAGCATTTAAGCATTTAAGCATTTTAAGATTTATTAAGGATTAAGCATGAAGCAACAAGCATGAAGCATTAAGCATGAAGCAATAAGCATTAAGCATTTTAAGTATTTAGGAATTTAAGAATTAAGCAAGCATTTAAGCATTTTAAGCTTTATTAAGGATTAAGCATGAATCAATAAGCATGAAGCATTATGCATGAAGCATTAAGCATGAAGCAATAAGCATTAAGCATTAAGCATTAAGCATTAAGCATTAAGCATTAAGCATTAAGCATTAAGCATTAAGCATTAAGCATTAAGCATTAAGCATTAAGCATTAAGCATTAAGCATTAAGCATTAAGCATTAAGCATTAAGCATTAAGCATGAAGCATGAAGCATGAAGCATTAAGCATTAAGCATTAAACATTAAGCACTAAGCATTTAGGCATTTTAAGCATTTAGACATTTTAAGAATTTAGGAATACCATTCAAACATTTAAACATATACCCTTTGATACACAAGGGTCTAGCACTATGACACACATAGGACCTATCACAAGAGGAATGGCCAAAATGCTTCAAGAAGAGTATTCTCCAAAAGGTCAAGTACTCTTTGCTATCTTTGGATGGGAAATTGGAGATCAAGGAGATACTACAAAATTGCCAAAGCATGGAGAAGGGTAAGATGGTCATTGCTACAAAAAGGGAGGTGTTCTTATCAAGATATGGGGCTTCATTAGAAACTCTCCCTCACATTCAGATTTGTGTTTTTCACGTGCTTGAATAAGCCTTTCTAGAAGGCCATCATCTTTTCCACATGGGTGAAAACGTGTAATTTGATCCAGCTTTTACGGATCACATTTTTCTTTGCCTAGCTTCATGAATGCATCTATAAATTCATGAAAGCCTCACTTGTAAAACACTTTGGAATATATGAGAAATTTCTTCATTCTGAAATTAATCTCTGCCAAGCAAATGCTTACCAAAGTCACCTTTTCCATCAACTCTCTCCCACCTCTTAGCTTTCTTCCAACAATGGAGGCTGCCTGAAGCTAGGATCATCCCATTCCTTCTCTACCGCAACCAACATCCACTCAAATTCCATCAAGTTCCGCTGCCACCTGCTGGAATCCCTTTCTTCTCGGGTTCTTTCTTCAACCAAGCAATGGAGAGGCTTATCAAGTGGTATTCAGAGCCTTGTTGCTGATCCACATTCCAGATAAGTACTGTTACATTGCCTTCATCCGTGTTGTGCTATTCTACTTCTAAAGTCACTGTTTCATTGAGTTTTTCTTTGCTGCATCTGGTGAGTGAGTCTTTGGTGATCATTGATGGGCGTCGCAACCCATACAAATTTGATTGCAATTTAGAAATGAAGTACAATGCTAGGGAATGACCCCTAGGTCGTCTCTCAAGGACCAACTGCGGTTCAGAGTCAAGTCTAACACTAAGTGGGGGGGAGGTTTGAAAGTTTGTTTGGTGTGCACAAAAATTAAAATTAAAACGCAGATGGAATTTCAATTAAAACGCAAATGTAAAAACATAATTAAAATTAATTAAAACGAAACTAAATGCAACAACACATTTCACCATGCATGAAAATAAAATTAAAACAATAAAAACGAAACTGCTCAGTAAATACAAAAATTCACGCTGGAACTGGACAGCTCTGACCTTTGCTCAGTGTTTTCCCCATAACGTTTTCTACAGAGCTCTAAATGAGATGAGGTTTTTTTTCCTGGAAAATAGACTCAAATATCTTTCATGTGACATATAAAACGTAGCATTTGGACCTCTGGTGTGGTTGCAGTTATTATTTTAAAATCGAGTCCAGAGAGTGAAAATGCTAAACCAAATACTAGACTAAACAAATATCTAAGCACAGTTAAATTAAATTAAATGCAACACTAAATTAAAGAAATTAAAAAAAAAACTAATCCTACAATGCAAATTAATGCAAAACAAAGGGGTAATTAAACAAGCTTTAGGACAAAACTTAAAGAGGAAATGTTTCCTTAGTCAAAAGTAGCTCCATTTGTGCTTGGCCAAATCGGGTAAAAACTTTTATGCACCATTTTCTTTCTCTCTTTCAATCCAATTTCGTTTTTCTTCAACAACCAAGCTTTCAATTTGTTTCTTCCATTCTCTGAACCGAAACACACTCCCACTATATCAAAGTTCATTTGCAAACTCATTCAAGAACACTAAAACCAAGTTCCACCTTCATAAATCCAACTTCAAGCACTACTTTTCTTCAACTTTTTGACCAAAACAAAACCAAACCCTTAACTTCCATTACTGCACTGTCCAACCACCATCATTAAACATAAAATCCAGCTCCAAATATGTTTCCAAACATCAAGAACAAAATGCAAGAAGAAAATGGCTCAAGAACACAATACCCATGCACCAACTTAAGCCTTTTTCACTACCAAACTTGACAATAACTCCATTTTCATCCTCCAATCCAAGAAACACAAGATAAATTCGAAATCACTGCAGCAAAATGATGAGAAAATCAAAATAGACAATGGGTCTCCCTTCCACCAAAGACACCACCATGAAAAAGCAAAGAAGAAGCTTCAAACTCAAGCATTCAACCATCAAAACGAAAATCTAAAGAGAGAAATGGCAGAGCTTCATTCCATCAAGCAAGAACAAGCATTGTTGCACATAATAGAAGAAGAAAAACGTGATCTTGCTCATTCATAGTGAAGAAAACGAAAATAGCATACCAAGGCTCCCAAGAGAGTTCATACAAGGCCAAAAGCAAAAATGAAAGTGTAGTATGAAGTGTGTGCTAAGGTGGTCTCGGCAATTTCTCCAAATGCTGTCCAAAACCACTCAAAAATGGTGGGGTCCACCTCCTAGAAACCCTAGGTTAAGTGCCACATGTCCCTCAAAGTTTGAGCCTATCATAAAAATTGCCAACATGGGCCCAATGCACCAAAAGCTTAAGTAAAGTTCTTAATCAACTAGATTACAATTTTAATTAAATTTGCAATGACTAAGTATTAAATCTTGAATGTCCATGCCATCTCCTAATGTTCCAAAATATGTCTCCAATATTTCCCCTGCAATTAAACATGCAATTAATTAGCTCAGAAAATCCAAATTAGTGAAAATATGAATTTCCGACCAAATTAAGCACAGTTAGGACAAATGGGGAAATAACGGGCAATTAAACACAATTCCCTGATTTATTTGAGTGCAATAAACCAAATATAGTCAAGAAATAACGACTCATCAATCATTCACGTGTTCCTTAATGTTTCCTCTACATTTTAATTGGTGCATATTGTGTGTTTTTCATTCTATCCAGTTTTCATCTTCATTTTCCAGTTTTGTTTACTGTCATGTGCACTCTGTTGCCGTTTTAACTCTGTCATAGCATTGTTTCTATCAGTAATTGTTGTGTTCAGTGAGTCAGTGTTGTGATAGCTCTCTATTGATCTTAAAAGCAACAAGACTTTGTATAGCTTTGATCACATGAGCTTAGCATTGAAAGAAAATTTTTTCTGATCTGCTGTGGTAGTGAGATCTGCGTCATATTAAGAATTTATTTATTTAAGCATTTAAGTATTTAAACATTTAAGCATATAAGCATATTAAGAATTATTAGGGATTAATCAATAAGCAATAAGCATTATTAAGCATTAAGTATTAAGCATTTAAGCATTTAACCATTTAAAAATTTAAGCATTTAAGCATTTAAGCATTTATGCATTTAAACATTTAAGCATTTAAGCATTGAGGAATTTAATCATTTAAGCAATTAAACATTTAAGCATATAATGTTATAAGCATATTAATAATTATTAAGGATTAAGCATTTAAACATGAAACATTAAGCATTAAGCATTAAGCATTACGCATCAAGAATTAGGCATTAAGCATCAAGGATTAAACATTTAAGCATTAAAGCATTTAAGAATTCAAGAAATTAAGCATTTAAGCACATAAGCTTATCAGCTTAATACATAACCATAAAGAAGGATATTAAGCATTAAGCATTAAGCATTTAAGCATTTAAGGTATTTAGGAATTTAAGCAATTAAGCATTTAAGAATTTAAGCATATAAGCATATATAAGCTTATAAGCATATTGAGCATTAAGCATGAAGTAGTAAGCATTAAGCATTTAAGCATCTAAGCATGTAAGAATTTTATGCATTTAGGAATTCAAGCAAATGAATCATTATTAAGCATTAAGTATGAAAGATTAAGCACGAAACATTAAGCATTAAACATTAAGCATTAAGCATTTCAGCATTTAAGCATTTAAACATTTAAGCAAATAATCATAATCATAATCATCATAACCATAATAATAAGAATAAGAATAATAATCATAATCATAATAATCATATTAATAATAATAATAATAATAATAAAAAGTAATAATAATCATAATCATAATAATAATTATAATCATAATCATTATAATCATAATAATTATCATAATAATAATATTCATAATAATAATAACAATAATAATAATAATAAATAATAATAAAAATCATAATAATAATAATAATAATAAGAATAAACATAATAATAATAATGATCATAATAATGATAATAATACTCATAATCATAATCATAATCACAATAACAATGATAACAACAACAATAATAATAGTAATAACAATAATAATAATAATAGAAATTATAATAATAATAGTCAAAACCATAATAATAATCATAAAAATAATAATAATAATTACAATAATAATAATAATAATAATAATCGTAATAATAATCATAATCATCATCATAATAATAATAATAATAATAAAAATATTAATAATCATAATAATCAAAATCATAATAATAATCATAATTATCATAATAATAATAATAATAATAAAGTTAATAAAAAAATAACAACAATAATGATAATAACAATAATAATACTAACAATAATAATAATGCAAATAATAATCAATAATAATAATAATAATAATAATAATAATCTGAATATTAATAATAATAATAATCTGAATAGTACTTGTGAGGCCGAATGGCCAAGTAATTGAGGCCGAACGACCAAATACCTGTTGCCAAATTTGGCTAAGTACCTAAGGCCGAAAGGCCTAGGAGTTAAGGCCGAAGGGCCGAACACTTGATGCCAGATTTGGCTAAGTACCGAAGGCCGAATGGCCGAGGAATTGAACCCGAAGGGCCGAACACTTGATGCCAAAGTTGGCTAAGTATGTGTCAGGCCGAATGGCCGAGCAGTTGAAGCCGATTGGCCAATACATTGAGGTCGAAGGGCCGAATACCTGTTGCCAAATTTGGCTATGTACCTAAGGCCGAATAGCTGAGGAATTGAGGCCGAAGGGCCGAACACTTGATGTCAGATGTGGCTAAGTACCTGTTAGGCTGAATGGCCACGTAGTAGAGGCCGAATGACCAAGCAATTGCGGCTGAAGGGCCGAATACTTTAAGCGAAATTTGGATTAGTACCTACGCCCGAATGGCCGAGGAAGTGAGGCCGAAGGGCCGAACACTTGATGCCAGATTTGGCAAAGTACCTGTGAGGCCGAATGGCCAAGTAATTTAGGCCGAAGGGCCGAATACCTATTGCCAAATATGGCAAACTACCTAAGGTCGAATGGCTGAGGAGGTTAGGCCAAAGGGGGAAATATCTGTTCCCGAATTTGGATAAGTACCTAAGGTCGAATAGCCGAGGAATTGAGGCCGAAGGGCCGAACACTTGATGCCAGATTTGGCTAAATACCTGTGAGGCTGAATGACCAAGCAATTGAGGCCAAAGGGTCGAATACCTGTTGCCAAATTTGGGTAAGTACCTAAGGCTGAATGTCCGAGGAGTTGAGGCAGAAGGGCCGAACACTTGATGCCATATTACAGTAAGTAGCTGTGAGGCCGAATGGCTGAGCAGTTGAGGCCGAATGGCCAAGCAATTGAGGCCGAAGGGCCGAATACCTGTTGCCAAATTTGGCTACGTACCTAAGGCCGAATGGCCGAGGAGTTGAGGCCGACACTTGATTGCAGATTTGGCTAAGTACCTGTAAGGCCGAATGACCGAGCAGTTGAAGGAGAATGGCCAAGCAAATGAGGCGGCAGGGCCGAATACCTGTTGCCAAATTTGGATAAGTACCTAAGGCCGAATGACCGAGGAATTGATGCCGAAGGGCCGAACACTTGATGCGAGATTAGGCTAAGTACCTGTGAGGACGAACGACCGAGCAGTTGATGCCGAATGGCAAAATAATTGAGGTCGAAGAATCGAATACCTGTTGCCAAATTTTGCTAAGTGCCTAAGGCCGAAGGGCCGAATACCTGTTGCTGAATTTGGCTAAGTACCTAAGGTCGAATAGCCAAGGAATTGAGGCCGAAGGGCCGAATAGCTGTTGCCAAATTTCGCTAAGTACCTAAGGCCGAATGGCCGAGTTGTTGAGGCCGAAGGGCCGAATACCTGTTGTTGAATTTGGCTAAGTACCTAAGGCCGAACGGCCGAGGACATGAGGACGAAGGGCCGAATACCTGCTGCCAAATTTGGATAAGTACCTAAGCCCGAATGGTTGAGGAGTTGAGGCCGAAGGGCCAAACACTTGATGCCAGATTTTCCTAAGTACCTCAGAGGCCGAATGGCCAAGTAATTGAGGTTGAAGGGCCGTATACCTGTGGCCAAATTTGGCTAAGTACCTAAGGCCGAAAGGCCTAGGAGTTGAGGCCGAAGGGCCGAACACTTGATGCCAGATTTGGTTAAGTACCGGTAAAGTCGAATGGGCGCGTAGTTGAGGCCGAATGGCAAAGCGATTCAGGCCGAAGGGCCGAATACCTATTTCCAAATTTGGCTAAGTACGTAAGGCCGAATGGCCGAGGAGTTGAGGCCGAAATGTTGAATATGTGTTGCCAAATTTGGCTAAGTACCGAAGGCCAAATGGTCGAGGAATTGAACCCGAAGGGCCGAACACTTGATGCCAAAGTTGGCTAAGTATATGTCAGGCCGAATCGCCGAGCAGTTGAGGCCTAATAGCCAAGCCATTGAGGCCAAAGGGCCTAATACCTGTTGCCAAATTTGGCTATGTACCTAAGGCCGAATGGCCGAGGAGTTGAGGCCGAAGGGCCGAATACCTGTTGCCAAATTTGGATAAGTACCTAAGGCCAAATAGCCGAGGAATTAAGGCCGAAGGGCCGAACACATGTTGCCAGATTTGGCTAAGTACCTGTGAGGCCGAATGGCCGAGCAGTTGATGCCGAATGGCAAAATAATTGAGGCTCAAGAGCCGAATACCTGTTGCCAAACTTTGCTAAGTGCCTAAGGCCGAATGGCCGAGGAGTTGAGGCCGAAGGGCCGAACACTTGATCCCAAATTAGGCTAAGTACTTGTGAAGACGGATGACCGAGCAGTTGATGTCGAATGGCAAAATAATTGAGGCCGAAGAGCCGAATACCTGTTGTCAAATTTTGCTAAGTGCCTAAGGCCGAAGGGCTGAGGATTTCAGGCCGAAGGGCCGAATACCTGTTGCCGAATTTGGCTAAGTACCTAAGGCCGAATGGCTGAGGAAGTAAGGCCGAAGGGCCGAATACCTGTTGCCAAATTTCGCTAAGTACCTAAGGTCGAATGGCCGAGTTGTTGAGGCCGAAGGGCTGAATACCTGTTGATACACGAAGGGATGACATGGTGACATATCAAGGTCCTATTACTCGAGGAATGATCAGGAAAATACAACAAGAGCACTCGCCAAAAGGGTCAGTACTTTTTGCTATCTTTGGATGGAAATTTGGAGGTCAAGGAGATGCTACAAAGCTGCCAAAACATGGAGAGGGGTAAAAAAGACCTTTACACACATGCAGGGGTGAGGTTAGCTTGATAGGGGGTGCACCGGGAACTTTCTTATATTAGAAATAGAAATAAACGTCTACTCTATATAGTTTCTAGAAGCTAGCACATTTGTGATACTAGTTGTGTTTTTACTTGAGTCCTTGCATTTTAATCGGTTGCATTTGTTGTTTGAGTATTTTCTTTAATTTGAGCATCCATTATAGTTTTGTCAAAAGTCATGTTCAAAACATTTGTTCTATTAAATTCTGGCTGAAGTTGTGTGATCTGTGTGTTGTGGCTGGAATCTCTCATAAGATAAAAATACTCTTTGCACAATTCCAGAGCTGTGTCAATAAACTTGATGAGCTTATGTGTATGATTTGGTATTAATCTTTGCAGATTCAGCAAATCCATGCAGAGTATATTTCATTTAAGAAAACTGCATCTGTTTTGAACCTCTGGAAACACTGTTCCATTGCCTATTTTTTTTTGTAACTTGCTTTCTTACCTAAGTAATTGGTTTCTATGAAAATTAGTTCATATTGAACATTGTCTAAGCAAGAATTGACCGTGCAAAGTCATAGTTCATCTGTACTGGCAGTAAACCGAGCTGCACATTGTTTCTTGAGTTAAATTCTGCGTTTCCATTTTGATTGAGCATCTAGATCATTGTCAATCATCTAAACAATGTTTCTGCCATATTGAGCAACTTTCAAATGATGTGTATGAGTCATTGGCAGTGTCCAAAGTCTGAATTACATGTTTCCAAAATTTGGGTGATATAGTTGTTAATTTTTTAACTGCATAAGAACTGAAATAGTGAAATCTCAATCTGCACTGATTCTGTCCAGTAAGTATGGTCAAACAAGTTTGAATTCATCTATGAAACATGTTTGAACAATTATAAAGTGCATCTATTCAGTTCTGTGCAAATTTCATATATCACTTCTTTTCAAATCTGGTCTATTTCTGTGGCTCAGCAACAGCTATGCAGTAAAATGCTGATTTCAAAATGAATTTTATGTTTGAATCGTAAGTGTGGGATGTAGCAAAATCCTTTGGTTTGTAAAACGTCAAAAGAATGTGTCAAAAGAGTTTGCTATAGCATTAAAAGGCTGATTGGACCAGTACATCCAAGTTAGAAAATGTTCTGCGAGTTGTTGCAATTCTGCTGTTAAAATTGTTGGTTCATTGAGGCATTTCTACAAACAGTTTGTTCAAGTTGCATTGCATAGCTAATTTGAGTATAATTTCTCGTTCTGAGCTTCTATTGTTGTCTCAATCTACTATAGAACCCTTCTTAGGTTCCTTTTGACGTGCTTCCTTCTTTGTTACCGATTAATTGATTGCTTTTTGGTTATTGAACATCTTGCACACCATCTGTTTGTTCAAAGGGCTGTTCTGCAGTAGTTTTGAGTGGAATTTCTGGCACTAATAAGGTGATCTGCAGTTGCTAATTTGTATTGCTGGACAGGTGTTCTATAACTCAGAATAACTTTCACCCAAGGAAGCATCAAAGGAAGTTCATTGTTGAGAAACAAGTGTATGAAAGTGGCTCTTGGATCAGGAATTACGTGCCAAAAACAGTAGCAGAAATTTTCTGGACTATGCAGTAGCAGAATTTTCTATTAAATGCAGCAGCAGTTTGAGCAGATTTCAATCACTTGCAGCTGAGAGTTAGTGTGAATTGAATCAATTCACTCACTGTTTCTGAGAAGCTAGAGCTGCATACATCATTTACTCCTTTTTGTCAATTCATTTTCTTTCCATTTCCTATAGTTCTTTCTTGTAAAAGTTCATTTGTTTTTGTTGGTAAAGGGCCATTTCAAGCAAGTGAAGTGGAAGAGCTCATAAGTGTTCTTCTGATAAGATCCATCCAGGTGTGAAGCTTCAGATTGAAGATGCTTGAGATTGGAAGAGTGATTTCCGTGGATGGAAACCACTAGTGAGTAGCTCACAGCCGTACAGATCTTTGACAGGTCAGGACAGATTTGGGTGGATGTGTTTATGGGTGGTTGCAACGGAAGGAAGGTAGCATTTGGTGAAGACGAAGCGGATGAAGCTTGCAGTGTAGTGATTACAACTCAGACGGCCTCCCACTCAAGGAAGGAAGTTGCATTGGAGAATACAAGCATAGGATGGACTTTCGAATTCAAGAAATGGCCGGACATTTCAGCAGAGTTTTCTTATATCATTCAAAAGTGAATTACAAGCCTTGCCAATGAGATTTTATAGCACAATCTCAAGGCCAAGCATGTGATGTGCTGAGATCCACAAAATACGGATCTAATGCCACCTCATCAATCATGTGCAAAGTGTGAATGGCTTCTAGAAAGCCTTATGATTCACGTGTCTAATAGCTATACATAAGTGGAAATAGCTATGCTAATGCTACCCCTATGATACTATGTGCACCCCCATCTTTATGTAGCCAAAGTCCATTTTACCCTTCTCCATGTTTTGGCACTTTGATAACATCTCCTTGGTCTCCAATCTTCCATCCAAAAATAGCAAAGAGTACTTGACCTTTGGGAGAGTGCTCATCTTGAAGCTTCTTGATCATCCCTCTTGTGATAGGTCCTATGGTGCTAGGCCTTCTTGTATCATCCCCTCCCTCTTGAGAGGGATTTGTCCTCAAATCCATAGGGTCTTCATCTTCACTTTCATAACCTACAAAAGGTTTAAGATCAGATACATTGAAGGTAGCATGAACACTATATTCAGGAGGAAGATCAATTTGATATGCATTGTTATTAATCCTCCTTATCACTCTAAAAGGTTCATCTCCTCTAGGATTGAGTTTGGATTTTCTTAGTTGAGGAAATCTTTCCTTTCTAAGATGAACCCAAACTAAATCTCCTTCATTGAAGATTAACTCTTTCTTGCCCTTATTATGTTGCTTGGCATATTTCTCATTTTGTTGTTGAATTTGGTTTCTAACCCTTTGATGTAATTCTTTGATAAACTTAGATTTAGATACCCCATCTTGATGAACAAAATCAATAGAATTTGGAAGGGGTATTAAATCCATGGGTGTCAAAGGGTTAAAACCATAAACAACCTCAAAAGGAGACAATTTAGTAGTTCCATGAACTACTCTATTGTATGCAAACTCAACATGAGGTAGGTACTCATCCCAAGATTTGTGATTTCCTTTAAGAACTACCCTTAGTAAAGTGGAAAGAGATCTATTTACTACTTCAGTTTGACCATCTGTTTGAGGATGGCAAGTAGTAGAAAAAGATAACTTAGTCCCTAATCTAGACCATAAGGTCCTCCAAAAGTGACTAAGAAATTTTGTATCTCTATCCGAAACTATTACTTTAGGTAGCCCATGAAGTTTGACCACATCTCTAAAGAATAACTTTGCTATGTTGCTTGCATCATCTACTTTGTGGCAAGGTATAAAATGAGCCATTTTACTAAATCTATCCACCACCACAAAGATAGAATCAAAACCCCTAGAAGTCTTAGGAAGTCCTAGCACAAAATCCATACTTATCTCTTCCCAAGGGGTTGATGCAACATGCAAAGGAGTGTAAAGTCCATGAGGCATTGTTTTAGACTTTGATTCTAAACAAGTAATGCACTTAAAACAATGTCTTTGGAGATCCCTTCTCATGTGAGGCCAAAAGAACTTCTCTTTCAACATGCCAAGGGTCTTGTCTACCCCAAAATGCCCCATTAATCCTCCTTCATGTGTCTCTTTGACAAGGAGTTTTCTATGTGAGCCTTGGGGAATGCAAATTTTTCCTTCTTTAAAAAGATACCCTTCCCTCACATAGAATCCCCCTTGTGATTTATTGAGACATTCCGCATAGATATGAGCAAAATCAGGATCATGTGAATACAACTCAAGAATGTTATTAAATCCAAGAATTTGAGCTCCCAATGTGGCTAAAAGATTAATTTTCCTTGATAAAGCATCAGCCACCACATTGGATTTTCCTTTCTTGTATTTAATAACATAAGTGAATTGCTCAATGAATTCTAACCACTTAGCATGCCTCTTTTGCAACTTGTGTTGACTCTTCAAATACTTAAGTGATTCATGATCACTATGAATGATAAACTCCTTGGCAATAAGGTAATGTTCCCAAGTTTGAAGAGCCCTCACAAGTGCATAGAGTTCCTTGTCATAGGTGGGGTAATTACAAGAGGCACCATGAAGTTTTTCACTAAAGTATGCAATTGGGTGTCCTTCTTGTAATAATACTGCACCTATGCCAAACCCTGAAGCATCACATTCTAGCTCAAAAGTTTTGGAAAAATTTGGCAAAGCTAGAATGGGTGCTTGTGTGAGCTTCTCTTTGAGTAGCTCAAAAGCCTTTTGTTGTTTTTCCCCCCAATGGAATGTAACACCCTTTTTCACCAACTCATTGAGGGGTGAAGCAAGACTAGAGAAGTTAGGAACAAATCTTCTATAAAAGCTTGCCAACCCATGGAAACTCCTTACTTCTCCTACATTCTTTGGAGGAGGCCAATCTTGGATGGCCTTTATTTTTTCTGGGTCCACATGAACCCCATTTTTGGTGACCACAAATCCAAGAAATATGACACTATCAACACAAAAGGTACACTTGTCAAAGTTTGCAAACAATTTGTGTTTTCTAAGAATTGTTAAAACAACTCTCAAATGATTTTCATGAGTTTGCAAATTTTGACTATATACCAAGATGTCATCAAAGTAGACAACTACAAACTTCCCAATGCAATCCCTAAGGACATGATTCATAAGTCTCATGAATGTGCTTGGAGCATTTGTAAGACCAAAAGGCATAACTAGCCATTCATATAATCCAAACTTGGTCTTAAAGGCAGTTTTCCATTCATCACCCTCTTTAATTCTTATTTGGTGATAGCCACTTTTTAAATCTACCTTTGAAAATATTTGTGCTCCATGCAATTCATCCAACATATCATCAAGCCTAGGAATGGGATGTCTATACTTGATTGTGATGTTGTTGATAGCTCTACAATCACAACACATGCGCCACTTCCCATCCTTCTTTGGTACAAGCAATACTGGTACAGCACATGGACTTAGACTCTTTTGAACTAAGCCTTTATCTAGCAACTCTTGGACTTGGGTCTCAATCTCCTTAGTTTCTTGGGGGTTTGTCCTATAGGCAGGCCTATTAGGAAGAATTGCCCCTGGAATGAAATCAATTTGATGTTCTATTCCTCTTATAGGTGGAAGCCCTTTTGGAATTTCTTTTGGAAATAGCTCATCAAATTCTTTCAAAAGTTTTTGAATGGGTGGAGAAAGAGTTGAAGTCTTGGAATCACTAGATGTGCATGTAAGTGTCCCTTGACAAAGAAGAAGGTATGAAGGTTGCTCAACTTGAAGTGTATTGATTAAAGTCTTTTTGTTTAAAAGGACTTCATGTTGAGTGACCTTAGATGGCACACTTATCTCACCACTCTCCTTTCTTTTTGACTTTTTCTTTTGATCATGTTCTTGCTTCCTTAAAGACTTCATTTGTTCTTGATCCTTAGCCACTTGAGTAGGAGTCAAAGGATGAAGCACAAACTTCTTGTCCTTTTGATGGATAGTAATGGTATTGGTTAGACCATGATGTATAGTTTGATGATCAAATTGCCATGGTCTTCCCAATAACACATGACATGCTTCCATGGGAACTATATCACATAAAACTTCATCTTTGAAGTTCCCAATGGAAAATGCCAATTTCACTTGATTCTTGACTATTATATCCCCATCTTCATTTAGCCAATGAAGTTTGTAAGGTTTTGGATGAGGTATAATGTCAAGCTTCAACTTCTCAACCAACCTTGTGCTACAAAAATTGCAACAAGATCCACTATCAACAATGAGAGAACAATGATTTTCTTGAATTTTACATCTTGTGTGAAAGATGTTCTCTCTTTGTGATAAGTGTTCAAGACTTGGTTGGCTATTAAGTATTCTTCTTATCATGAGAAGTTGTCCATCATCAACATATATTTCCTCTTCTCTTTCTTCTTCCTCACTCTCACTTTCACTAGTTGGGGTGTCACTTTCACTACTATAAATGTCCTTGCCTTTCAAAATGATGTTTCTTTTTGTAGGACATTGAGTAGCTACATGACCCCTTCCTAGACATTTAAAGCACTTGATCTCACTTGTTCTTGTGTGTGAGGGTGTTTCTTTCTTGGGTCTCTCTTCTATTTTGGCTAGAGGTTTAAATGGCTCTTTTTCTTTAAAAACTTTCTTTTCAAAAGTAGGTTGAACTTGAATTCTTTTAGAAGAAGATTTTCTCAAGTTTTGTTGTTCTACCTTTATACACATTTGAACAAGATCATTCAAATCTCTATAAGGTAGAAGTTCAACCCTATCTCTTATTTCAAAATTGAGCCCACTTAAAAATCTAGCTAAAGTAATTTCTGGACCCTCTACTATGCCTGCCCTCATCATATATAACTCCATCTTTTGTCTATATTCCTCAACTGTCATAGACCTTTGTTGTAACCTTTGGAGTTTATCCATGAGTTCCCTATTGTAGTAGGAGGGAATGTGCCTCCTTCTAAGGGCAGACTTAAGATCATTCCAATAATGGATGGGAGGGGCTTGATGTCTAAGCCTCTCTTGGACTAAGGCAGTCCACCAATACATTGCATACCCTTGAAAGCTTAGGGTAGCTAGAGAGACCTTCCTCTCTTCACTCACTTGGTGGCATTCAAACAATTGTTCCACCTTCATCTCCCAATCAAGATAAGCCTCTACATTGTCCTTCCCATGGAAGTGAGGCAACACCACGTTGACTTCTTTTGGAGGTGGAGGTACATGAGAATTTCTTCTATGCCTTCTGGAAGAAGAAGGCTGATGAGGGTAATAATCATCCACATTCAAAGGTATCCCTTCCTCTTGAAAATAATCACTATGACTCCCCCTTGACTTTTCCCTCAACAATCTTAATTCATTTTGAATGACTGCATTTTGAAGCTCTCTATTGACTTTCTCTTCATTTATTTCCCTTCTCATTTCCTTGAATTCATTAACTAAAGCTTGAAGAGAAAAATTTTCTTTTTCACTATCACTAATCCTGGGAGAATGCCTTCTAGACATTATGATGGACTTAAGTGTTATTCTTGAAATAAAGACTAAAGATTTTCACTTGAAAGCAATATTCCAGGTAAGGGTGGTGAACCACTAGGGTCACTTAATAACCAGGCCTTGTCCTTGCCAAATATGCTTCTAGCTACTTACTAGAGTCCTTTAGATCAAAATCACTCTTAAATCCACTTAAGTCTTAAAGACAACAAAGAAAACACAAAGCAAAGAAAACAACAAGGTTTGGGACTCTAAAATTCGGACTCTAGGCGCGCTCCTAGTCCTTGAATGAAAACAATGAAACTTGAAAGTAAAGATAGAAAAGTAAAGGTGAAATCTCCTACGGTGAGGCTTAGACTTTGGATCTAAGACACACTCACCGACTACCCAATTTTAGGTTGTGAGACTTCTTTGAGTCTAGTTACAAATGAGGGAAGAGCACTTGTGAACTCTAGCACCTCACTTGCTTGGATTTGAAATTAAAAACCAAAGAAAAAAAATTACAAGAAAACTTGGTAAATGGCAAGGAAATGAAAATTGGCTAAGGAAAAAGTATGTGTGCAGCTTTGGCTTCTCAAAACAAAGAGTGAACTATGCTTAATTCACACAAATCCTCTCAGCTGCAAGTGATCACTCAATCTGGACAAACTCTGCAGAAAACAATGCAAGCTGTGGTTGCTGCTATCAACCAGAAAATTCTGATGCAGAATTGAATTGTGTTCTATTGTTCCGAGAGGCCTCCTTGGCTTTGATTTTCTCAAGCAATGAACTTCCTTTGATGCTTCCTTTCGTGGAAATTAGTCTGAGCTATAACCCACCACTGCAATCAACGTAAATTAGTGCTACAAATCACCTTACAGCTGCTGCAATTCGCACCCAAAAACCAGTACAGGACAACCCTTTTATCAAACAGGTTGTGTGCAAGAATTCCAAGACTAGAAAAATCAAGAAATTAAATGGTAAAAAACAAGGTAGCACTTCAAAAGGAACCTAAGAATAGTTCTAGAGTGGATTTAAAAACGTAAGAAAAGGAATTCATGCTGCAACAAATTGAAATTGAATGATTTCACACAATTTAGCAAACTGTTTGATGAAATGTCTCAAAGACAATCAGGATTTTGAATTTTTCTGCAATTGGTTATCACGGTTTCATAGGGGATTGCGGGACTATTAGCTTTTTAAATTGATTTTGCAGGTTACAATGACAGTAAAGAACGTTTCAAAATGATCCCAGCTTTTGCCAATCCCAAACAATCAAATTAAGACACCAAATCTCAATTTTTTCTCTTTTTTTTTTAGTGAACAAACAAACTTAAAGCACTACTATGCTGACTGGAACTCTACTTGAATCAGTAACACAACAGTAGAATTGGCTATTTTCCAGTTTCAGCAAGTTTTAATGGTGCACAGGTTGGTGTCTAAGCAGTCATACACGTTCAAAATAGTACACAATAGAATTTCACTATGTCACTTCCTAAAATAAGGTCAAAGAAGGTGTTCTAGGTAGTGGCACCAAGCATTATTCGAAAATGGACCATATGAACAGTACAGACCAATTTTGATTCACTTAATACAAGTGTTTGATCAACCAAATCAATATGAAACAGTTGTATTATGAGAATGACTGTTCTAGTTAAGGATTTCAAGCAAAATGAGGAAGTGACATGATGATTTTGTGCATTTGTGAGAGTTTGACCATAAAATCAGTTTAGACACATCTCAAATGATCAAACAAAGTGGTCTAGCAGTGTTACATGCACAGATTATAGCCAATATTCCATTTCATCATTTGAGTTGCCAAATTATGCCGAAATCTCTATGTTGCAGCACTTGAAACACTTTTAAATGGAGGCAAAAAATGATGTAGGCCAGTAATTTGAGAAAATCAAAGAATCTAAATCAAGATCTAGCTTGAGGAAATCATGCTAGTGGATTTTATAGGTCCTAAACCATCTGCAAGGTAATTCAGCACGGTGCCAAGCTATAACAAATCCATGACAGATTTTCCAGATTTATGGTGACTGTTTTTCTGTGAAGTTTTAGCAAATCTGTGATGGCTAATTATTTTGAAAAGGTTTAGATCATCATCACACAAATTATTACAATGTATGCAGTCACATAGACTGGATCTAATACTGCACTTGACACAAAAATCAACACAGCAATTTTTTTGGAACAAAAATTGACACTGCAGCAGTACTTGCTGCTGCCAGAAAATGTTTGGCACTGCCTTATACTCAAATGATCAAAGCTGGATGAATTTCCATTGCTTTTTCGACCAACATAGAGTTAGCTAGTGCTTTTCAAGTAAAATTTTGAAAGAGAATGAAGCTGAACAGAATCAAAGACTGTATGACAGTGTAAAACAGCAAACAACTTGCACATTACTCAGACAAAACTGGAAATAAAAAAAAAGTGAGAATAGGACTCAAATAAGACAAGCACCGATTAAAATGATGACAATAAAAACTACTGAACTGTGAACGAAACAATCATTCACTCAAACAGAAGAATCAACCAAGAAACTCAATGGAACAGTAACATATGAAGCAAAGACAGTACAGGAAATACATGACAGTGTGGATTTAAATGAAAGGACACTTAGCTCACGGCAGTAGCTTGAACCTTGCTCTGAATACCACTTGATAAGATCCATCCAGGTGTGAAGCTTCAGATTGAAGATGCTTGAGATTGGAAGAGTGATTTCCGTGGATGGAAACCACTAGTGAGTAGCTCACAGCCGTACAGATCTTTGACAGGTCAGGACAGATTTGGGTGGATGTGTTTATGGGTGGTTGCAGCGGAAGGAAGGTAGCATTTGGTGAAGACGAAGCGGATGAAGCTTGCAGTGTAGTGATTACAACTCAGACGGCCTCCCACTCAAGGAAGGAAGTTGCATTGGAGAATACAAGCATAGGATGGACTTTCGAATTCAAGAAATGGCCGGACATTTCAGCAGAGTTTTCTTATATCATTCAAAAGTGAATTACAAGCCTTGCCAATGAGATTTTATAGCACAATCTCAAGGCCAAGCATGTGATGTGCTGAGATCCACAAAATACGGATCTAATGCCACCTCATCAATCATGTGCAAAGTGTGAATGGCTTCTAGAAAGCCTTATGATTCACGTGTCTAATAGCTATACATAAGTGGAAATAGCTATGCTAATGCTACCCCTATGATACTATGTGCACCCCCATCTTTATGTAGCCAAAGTCCATTTTACCCTTCTCCATGTTTTGGCACTTTGATAACATCTCCTTGGTCTCCAATCTTCCATCCAAAAATAGCAAAGAGTACTTGACCTTTGGGAGAGTGCTCATCTTGAAGCTTCTTGATCATCCCTCTTGTGATAGGTCCTATGGTGCTAGGCCTTCTTGTATCATCTTCCCTCATTTGCTAACTTGACTTAAAGTCTCATAACCTAAAAATTGGTAGACGGTTAGTGTGTCTTACATCCAAAGAGTAAGCCTCACCTAAGAGACCTCACTTTTACATTTCCATTTTTTTCTTTAAGTCTTTCCATTTGTAATTTGTTTTACTTTTGCGTTTAGGGAATTCGCTTAGAGTCCGGCCTTAGAGTCCTAAATTCTTTGTTTACTTTGTTTTTGCTTTGCCTTTGAGTTTCTTTTGATCTTATAAGTGATCTTGGAGTAACAACTACTAAGTAAGTAGCCTAGAACATTTTTGGCAAGGAAAAGGCTTGGTTATTAAGTGACCCTAGTGGTTCACCACCCTTACCTGGAATTTGTTCTTGGGTGAAGTCTAAGAAAGTTGTAACACAAGAAAACTTTTATCATCACAAAATGTCAAAGCATCAATCTCCAAGAGTTAGTGATTCTGAGGAACAAGTTACTCTCAAAGATATTTCAAAACAACTTAGAGAGCTAACTCAATGGAGAATTGACACTGAAAGAAAAATGGATTATGCTCAACAAGATAGGGAAAGGCAAATCACCATAATTCAAGATGAGTTGAGAATCATGAGAGATGAGCAAGGAAGAATGAGGGGAAGTAGGAGTGGAGATTCTCACCATGAGGTAGAGAATTTTAGAATGGGAGACTATGATGGGGACTATTCTTCTTTTAGAAGACATAGGAGGGAAACTCAAGAACCTCCTCCCCCTAGAGAAGTCAATATAAATTTGCCTCAATTTCATGGAAAAGATGATGTTGAAGCCTTTCTAGATTGGGAAATGAAGGTGGAGCAACTTTTTGCTTGCCACCAAGTAAGTGAAGAGAGAAAGGTTCCTCTAGCTACCCTTAGCTTCCAAGGGTATGCCATGTATTGGTGGACTGCCATAGTAGAAGAAAGAAGGCGTCACCAAAATCCTCCAATAAGATATTGGAATGACTTGATCACTGCCCTTAGAAGGAGACACATTCCTTCTTACTATCATAGGGAGCTTATGGACAAGCTCCAAAGACTCCAACAAAATTCTATGTCTGTAGAACAATATAGACAAAAAATGAAGTTGTATATGATAAGGGCAAGAATAGAAGAAACAGATGAACTCACAATGGCTAGATTTTTGAGTGGGCTCAATTATGAAATTCGAGATAAGGTTGAACTTTTACCTTATATAGATTTGGATAGTCTTGTCCAAATGTGTATCAAGGTAGAACAACAAAATTTGAGAAAATCCTCTCACAAGAGAGCTCAAGTTCAACCTTTTGAAAGGAGGAGTTTTAAAGAAAAAGAGTCATTTAAACCTCTAGCCAAAGTTGTTGAGAAACCCAAACAAGAGTCCTCTTCCCACCCTAGAACAAGTGAAATCAAGTGTTTTAAGTGTCTAGGAAAGGGTCATGTAGCTGCTCAATGTCCTACTAAAAGAAACATCATTTTAAGAGGAAAGGACATTTATAGTAGTGAAAGTGACACCCCTACTAGTGAAAGTGAGGGCGAGACAGACAAAGAAGAGGAAGTGTATGCGGATGATGGGCAACTTCTCATGGTGAGAAGGGTGCTTAGTAGTCAACCAAGTCTTGAACATCTATCACAAAGAGAGAACATCTTTCATACAAGATGCAAAATTCAAGAAAATCATTGTTCTCTCATTGTTGATAGTGGTTTTTGTTGAAATTGTTGTAGTACAAGATTGGTTGAGAAGTTGAAACTTGATGTGATACCCCATCCAAAACCTTACAAACTTCATTGGCTAAATGAAGATGGGGATATAACAGTCAAGAATCAAGTAAAATTGGAATTTTCCATAGGGAACTTCAAAGATGAAGTTTTTTGTGATGTAGTTCCCATGGAATCTTGTCATGTATTATTGGGGAGACCATGGCAATTTGATCATAATACTATACACCATGGTTTAACTAATACCATCACAGTGCATAAAAGGATAAGAAGTTTGTGCTTCATCCTTTGACTCCTGCCCAGGTGGCTCAAGATCAAGCACAAATGAAGTCCACAAGGGATCAAGAAAAGGAACAAAAGAGAAAAAAAGGATCAAAACAAAAGAAAGAGGGTTGTGAGTCTAGTGTTCCTTCCAAGGTTACTCAACATGAAGTCCTTTTAAACAAAAAGACTTTAATCAATACACTTAAAGTTGAGCAACCTTCATACCTCCTTCTTTGTCAAGGAACACTCACATGCACATCTAGTGATTCTAAGAATTCTACTCTATCTCTTCCAATACAAAAACTTTTGAAGGAATTTAATGATCTATTTCCCAAAGAAATTCCAATTGGGCTTCCACCTATAAGAGGCATAGAACATCAAATTGATTTCATTCCAGGGGCAACTCTTCCTAATAGGCCTGCCTATAGGACTAATCCCCAAGAAACAAAAGAGATTAAGTCACAAGTTCAAGAGTTGCTAGATAAGGGCTTGGTTCAAAAGAGTTTAAGTCCATGTGTTGTACCTGTATTGTTGGTACCAAAGAAGGATGGAAAGTGGCGCATGTGTTGTGATTGTAGGGCTATCAACAACATCACAATAAAGTACAAACATCCCATCCCTAGACTTGATGATATGTTGGATGAATTACATGGGGCTCAAATTTTTCTCAAAAATAGATCTTAAGAGTGGATATCATCAAATTTGAATTAAAGGAGATGAATGGAAAACTGCTTTTAAGACTAAGTTTGGATTGTATGAGTGGCTAGTGATGCCATTTGGTCTTACAAATGCTCCAAGTACATTCATGAGACTTATGAATCATGTTCTAAGGGATTGCATTGGGAAGTTTGTAGTTGTTTATTTTGATGACATTTTGGTCTATAGTCAAGATTTGCACAATCATGAAAAACAATTAAGAATTGTCTTAACAATTCTTAGAACAAAAAAATTGTTTGCAAATCTTGTCAAATGCACCTTTTGTGTTGATAGTGTCATTTTTCTAGGCTTTGTGGTTAATAAAAAAGGGGTTCATGTTGACCCTGAGAAAATAAAGGCTATTCAAGATTGGCCTCCTCCAAAGAATGTAGGAGAAGTTAGGAGTTTTCATGGCTTGGCAAGTTTTTATAGAAGATTTGTGCCTAACTTCTCTAGTCTAGCTTCACCTCTCAATGAGTTGGTGAAAAAGGATGTTACATTGATTTGGGGAGACAAACAACAAAAGGCTTTTAAGCTACTCAAAGAAAAGCTCACCCAAGCACCCATTCTAGTTCTTCCTAACTTTTCAAAAACTTTTGAGTTAGAATGTGATGATTCAGGACATGGAATAGGTGCGGTATTATTACAAGAAGGCCATTCCATTGCCTACTTTAGTGAAAAACTTCATGGGGCTTCTTGTAACTATCCCACCTATGATAAGGAACTATATACTCTTGTGTGGGCTCTTCAAACTTGGGAACATTACCTCGTTTACAAAGACTTTATCATTCATAGTGATCATGAATCACTCAAATATTTGAAGAGTCAACACAAGTTGCAAAAGTGGCATGCTAAGTGGTTAGAATTCATTGAACAATTCTCTTATGTTATCAAATACAAGAAAGGAAAATCCAATGTGGTGGCAGATGCTTTATCAAGAAAAATTAATCTTTTAGCCACATTGGGAGCTCAAATTCTTGGGTTTGATAACATCACTGAGTTGTATTCACAAGATCTTGAATTTTCTCATATGTATGAGGAATGTCTCCACAAATCTCAAGGAGGTTTTTATGTGAGAGAGGGGTATCTTTTTAAAGAGGGAAAAATTTGTATTCCTCAAGGATCACATAGGAAACTCCTTGTCAAGGAGACACATGAGGAAGGATTGTCAACACCCAATTTTGCCCGGGTGGTGAAAAATGTGTTTTATTGACTTTTATAGTGTTTTCTTTTTATTTTACTTTATTTTATTGTCTTATTCTTTCATGGTGTTTAGATTTTGTTTTTTTATTTATTTATTTATTTTTATTTTTATTTTTATTTTTTTTAGTTTATCAATTCAATTTCTATATTCATCTCTATCTTCATTTTGATTTGATATAGTTAATTCATAAAAATCAAAAAAATTCAAATAAAATCGAAATTAGAAAACGGGGGCAGAAGGGGTGAAAAAGGGGGGTGTTAAGAAAAAAAAAGGGAGAGGGGAGTGAGCTGGAAAGGAAAAAAGGAAAAAAAACAGAATCTGGAATTGGTGTGTGAGATTTTGGATAGGAAAAAACGGTTAGAAGAGAGAGAAAAAAAAACGAAGAGGAAAAGGGTTTTAGGGAATATAGAGGAAAAGAGAAGGGTTTTTAGGGGGAAAAGGAAGAAGACGTGAGGAGGAGGAAGGTCTCTGCGGTCATCATCTTCATCGTCCATCTTTTGCATTTTTTTCCAGAGAAGAATAGAAAGCCCTCAAATCCACATTGGCAGAGAGAATAGCAGTAATAAGAAACCCAGTTCTTCAAGGTAAATGCTCTATACCAACTCATCTAGTTTATCGGTGAATCAATAACCTGTTGCCATGGCTGCATGATAACATTATTTGATTATTATGTTTGCATTGGTATTTTTTTTTTTTTTTGTTGTGGCATTGCCGATAGCTCTGTTACATCTTCATCCCTTTTCCATGAGTACACTTAGCGCAGAAACTGTAAAAATCCTTTTCTATTTCCTTACTTCAAAGCCAGCTCCTAGAAAACATTACAGGATCAATACCGAAGAGTATAGTATGGTTTCCTCGTTCAATTGCTCAAATCAGAATATGTTCTTCAAGAATTTTCTTCTGTAGAAAGTTCTCCCAAAACGTTGATTCCTCTCATTGTAAAGAAAGAAAAGGAACCCAATCTCCACGAGTTACCCACGAGGCCACTACCATAGCCTTCGTCTTGTTTCTCTCGGCCTGGTTTGCAAAGCAGCCCTGAATCAGTCTCAGCAACCACCTGCCAGAGAACCCATCATCATCGAACCCAGTGGTCACACTAACAGATTCGGCCACCGTTCATTTTCCCTCAAAACCCAGCACCAAAACAAAGTATCAAACGATCTTATTCTTCATCTAATTACTGCGTACAACCCTTGTCGGTCACCGATTTGCTCATCTCTTGGATCGAAGGGATCCACTGGTTCGTGGGTGGCTCTGGCTTCAAGAGCCTCTACCTCCAGGGCAAAGTCGACTGCAAACTTTAGATTCTACCTCCAATGCGAAGAGGCTCGAGCACAAAGGGCTAACCCCAGCCTTCATTAAGTCGGCGATGACTTTGATAAGGTCGCGCCGCGGACCGTCATGCGCCTCCACCTCACGGACGTTTCCCTCTCGCGTGTGAAGACGAACTGGGAGGAAGAATGCAACGTCGCGGGTAGCCACGGTTCTGGTGGTGTTTGTTGTCTCCGGCGAGGCTTTGACGACAGCAGCAATGGTGAATTGTTGATGGTGAAGGGCATCTCTTTCTCGCGCGAGAGTTTGAGTCTGAGGAGCGGGTAGCGTCGCAACTATGTTTGGCCGGGAGTTTGGTGGTGGCCGGCGCCGTGAACGGAATCTCTGGCCGCCGTTCACAGTGAGTGAGATGGTGGTGGAAAGACTTGGCGTTGGTGACTACCGGAGGACTGTGATGGCGCCCGTGAGGTTAAATCATTTGCTCGCATAACAGAGGTACCTTGGACGGTGGTCGGAGGTGGTGGTTGCTGGCGACGCCATTGATGGCGGAGGTCGGTGGTAGCAGAGAGTGGCAGGAGGAATGTGGATGAGACCCCTCTTGCTCTCGGGAGAGGAAACGGAAGCTGGCTGGTGTTCCGTTCGAATGGGAGTGATCCTCAGGGTTTGGGGAGTAAAAAAAAACCCTAATTTTCTTATTGCAGGGCCTTGGGCCTCCATTGCTTAGCTGAAGAGGGAATTGGCTAGCTGCAGCCTCCTTTTCTACTAAGCCGCACCCCCTCCATTTGGGCTGAAGCCAGTTGGCATTGGGCAAACAAAAAAAATACTGATTGGGCCTATTTTGGTCCTGCAGCCCCATTTTTACTATTTTTCACCTTATTATTGGTCAGTTGGGCCCAAATCGGGTCAAGCACAAAATTTTCCTCTTCTCCTTTTTACAGCCCCTTTGTTTCCATTTTCACCCTCCTTTTATCATTTGGGCCTATGCCCAATCTAGTATTAAAGATAATATTTGTTTAGATACTCTATATAATTTTATTATTATTGTACTTTTAAGTATATTTACTTATCTTAAATTATTTTTTTAAAAAAAACAAATAATACCAAAATATTTTAAAGGTTTAAGCGTGTGTGAGATCATTCGCATCAGCCTCGCGCTAAAACCTTTTCTCCATTTTAAAATAACAAAATATTTTAAAGGTTTAAGCGTGTGTGCGATCATTCGCATCAGCCTCGCGCTAAAACCTTTTCTCCATTTTAAAATAACAAAATATTTTAAAGGTTTAAGCGTGTGTGCGATCATTCGCATCAGCCTCGCGCTAAAACCTTTTCTCCATTTTAAAATAACAAAATATTTTAAAGGTTTAAGCGTGTGTGCGATCATTCGCATCAGCCTCGCGCTAAAACCTTTTCTCCATTTTAAAATAACAAAATAGTTTTAAAGGTTTAAGCGTGTGTGCGATCATTCGCATCAGCCTCGCGCTAAAACCTTTTCTCCATTTAAAATAACAAAATATTTTAAAGGTTTAAGCGTGTGTGCGATCATTCGCATCAGCCTCGCGCTAAAATCTTTTCTCCATTTAAAATAATAAATTATTTTAAAGGTTTAAGCGTGTGTGCGATCATTCGCATCAGCCTCGCGCTGAAACCTTTCTCTCCATTTTTTATAACAAAAAGGTTTAAGCGTGTGTGCGATCATTCGCATCAGCCTCGCGCTAAGATCTTTTCCCCTTTTATAAAAATATCAAAAGCATTTTGAAGGTTTAGGCACGTGTGTGATCATTCGCATCGTCCTCATGCTGAGACTTTTCTTTTTCTCACATAAAAAAAAAACAATACCGAAAATACCAAACAAACTTCTAATCAACTTTTCCAAACAAATTTTGCAAACAGTTTGAAAGAACTACGTAACCCTGATTTCTCATTTTGAATGAGAATACGTAGGAGCAAGGTCAATCCTTGTCGGGCCCAAAAACTAAAAAATATATTTTTTTTCTTATAGTGTCTTGGGGAAATTAAACCTTTTGAAAACCACATTTTACTCGCGTATTTAATTAAAGGTACTGCCTTCGGGCAGACGTTGTAGGGTGCTAACACCTTCCCTACACGTAACCGACTCCCGAACCCAGAATCTGGTTTTCGTGGACCGTGTCTTTTCTTTATGGTTTTTCCGTAGTTTTCCATAATAAACTATGGTGGCGACTCCAAACTCTTTTCAAAACCGTTTCTTTTTGGATCGTCGTCCCGTCGCGATTTTTCGATTGCGACAGATGGCGACTCCATTGGGGACTTCGAGAGTCAAGCTATTTAATTAGATACACGAATTCGATGTGGTTTTGTTTTATGTTTTTTTTCTTCCCCTTTTCTTTATTTATGTTTGAAATAATTGCGATAATTGTTGGATATTGAACCCTAGGATAGATGATATGTTTATATCTGCCTGGGAAAGTCTTCTGGTTGTTTTGCAGGTGAGGGTTTGGGTGCAGTGCATTCTCCCTTCACACACACACTTTGTGCATATCATGAGTGGGGCCCTATACCCGGGTCTGAGTGTAACTTAGAATTAGAGGAGTTGTGTAGCGGTGTCACTCTGGGATGTACTTCCTGTTTGGCTATCGTGAGAACTCCAGCTAGAGTATGTTCTTTTCATTTGTCTCTCTACATCTAGTTGATTACTCGACTGTTGTGGAGAGGCTGTGGAGAGAGCCATAGCTCTAGTGACCTTTTGACCTTTAGGCTCAGGGAACCATCCTGGTGAGATTGCATATACTAGACTGTGAATTCGAAGCAGTGAACCTTTATTAGGACACAAAGGGAGAAATGTATATTCCTATAATCCTCACGCTGTTCATTCTCTTTTGAAAATTACGTTATTGCATTGTCATATCATGCATGCATTTTGGTTCATCATGTTGTATCATTATCATGCATCATATTCATATATCATTTAATAACATGTTGGTTTTAGGGGAAATCACAGGTATTCACTTGACTTCACACGAGATGGATATTGACACAAGACCTGATGCTACACAGCATACCAACCCCACCGTTTTAAGAAAGAAGCCCAGCCTGAGGGTACATGTTGGAAACTTGACCAAGCTGATAAATTTGGGCCGAAGACTGAAGACTATACAGAGAGAAGCTTTCAAGAGGAAATATGGAAATCTGTTGAGCTTAATGGAGGTGAAAGTACAATTGCCTGCTATCACGGCTCTTGCTCAATATTATGACTCTCCTCTAAGATGCTTCACTTTCCAAGATTTTCAGCTGGCGCCGACCATAGAAGAGTTTGAACATATCCTGGGTTTACCATTGGAGGGTACTACGCCATATCAGCATTTGGAGCACCACACTTCTATACCTACTATTGCCACCATCATGAAGTTACATCCTAAAGAGCTTGAAGATAGGATGGTGACGAGACATCAAATGCGTGGGTTGACACAAGAATATTTAGAACAGTATTTGCAACATCTGACTGATAAGGAGGACTGGGAGACCTTCATGGATGTGTTAGCTCTTACTGTGTATGGCATTGTGTTATTCCCTAAAATAGAAGACTTTGTGGACCCTACTGCAATAGATGTCTTCGTGGCAAAGAAGATGAGGTCGGAGAATCCCGTGACAGCAATTCTTGCTGATGTTTATGGGACCATGAGTTTCTGTCACGAAAGGAAGGGAAAGAAGATTTTGTGTTGTTTGCCGGCGCTATATGCATGGATGACTGCACGATTATTTAAAGGGGCAGTCGATGTTGGAAGTCCGTCTGAGAATTCGTCACGGCAAGGAGGCAATAAGTGGGCTCGTTTCTTTGCTGGTCTGAGTGAAGGGGATGTAAAGTGGCGCCTTCCTTGGCTTGAAATTAAACCCTCTATCCAATATTGTGGTGGTTTTCCCAATGTACCTCTTATTGGTGCCCGATATTGTATTAACTACAATCCTATTTTGGTGCAAAGACAATTCGGGCATCCTATGAAAGGGGCGCCTTCACCGGATTTTCTTGCCACCCTGTTCGTCTACTATGAAGATGGGCATTTCATCGAAGTGTTGAGAAAAGTTAGAAGTGCTTGGGAAAATGTTGTGCGGGTTGAAAAGGATCAAAGGTTGGGAGTGGTGGACAACCAAGTTACTTATCGTACATGGATCCTAGAAAGGGTAAAAGAAGTCAAACTCCCTTTTAAGCCAATTAAGGATCAATCAGCTAGTGAAGGACCATCCCAACCCCCAGAAAGTGAAGAGGTGAAGCAATTGAAGGCTGAAATGGAAAAATTGAAGGTGAAGAATGCTAGGTTGGAAAACGAATTACAGCGGGCGCGTAATGATCTTGTGGATATGAGAAATGACAATGAAGAAAAGTCACGGGCTTATGAAAACATTGTCAAAAGTCAAAAGGCTGAGAGGGATTATACATTTCGAGTGAAGCAAGATCTTGCGGCCGCGAGTAAGGAATTATCCAAGAAGAATGTGGCTTTAGAAGAAGGCAGGCAGTGGAAACAACTATATGAAGAAGCCAGGAGAGATAAAAGGGAAGCACTAAAAAGACTAAGAGAAGCGCAGATCCAAGGGCAAGAAGCGGGGCATCAAATGAAGGAGATGGCTACATCATTTGAAGCAGAGTTAAATCAGGAGCGCTGGAAATCGGTAGAGGCTGAAAAGGAGTATCGAGCCATGTTAAAGCAAATGGAGGATTACATCGAGGAGCAGGAGGAGCGGTGGAGGTCGATGGAGTTTGAAGAAAGACATCAGGCCTTGATAAGGCGAATGAAAGAGCACATCGCAGAGCAAGAAACGGCTGTAAAGCATTGGAAGGAAAGCTTCTCTCAGTTGGCTGCTTTAGCAAATGGGGCAATTGAAAACATCCTCAGGATGGTGTCGAATGCTGAAGCAAGTACTCATTTTTATAACCCACCAGCGGAAGTAGAATTGTTTATTAATCATTGTAAATGGTTGGTGGGAGAGATGAAATCTTTCATTGCCCGGGCGCGGGATTGATGTACCTCAGAATTACTTGTTTTGTTCCTTAGACGATGTAATGGATCAAATTTTCTTTAAATGAAAGAGAGGGGATGTTAGTTTGGTATCGGCTTGTGTTAATTTTCCATCAGTAGTGTCATTGCTATCCTGTGATTTCCACTCACCACTAGCATGCATCATTTTTTCTTTTATTTTGCATTTTTCATCCTTATCTAATTTAATTTAATAAAAACAATCATCAGTATAAGTGAAAGAACAACGGCAAATTTTCCGTGACATCCATACAGGACCAGAGCTAACTCGAAGATCATGGAGAATTGGGAGCAGTCACATGAATCTATTAAGGCTGATGTCAATCAGTTGAAAGATCAAATGGCCCAAATCTTGGCAGCTCTTGAGGCCCTGAAGACTACTGGAGGGTCTACGCCTGCGCAAGTTGAGGGAAGTGCTCAGTATTACCCTCCGTCATTCAGTGCTGGGGGCCAATCTATTCCTTTCCCAATGTACGGATTACCTCCAGACTACACTCCACCCGGAGGAGAATACACAGAAGGGGAACATGCTTCATTCTCTTTCCCTACCACTGTCAATGTACCACCAATTGGTACTCAGGGACCTGTAGTAATGTCCGCACCCATGATGAGTGAAGGAATGAATGCAAACATGTCTGATGGAATCCGAGTAACTCCGGTCCCTCATGTGATTACTGGAGAGGGTTTTTCTGCTAAGGCTGCACCACATACTTCCTTTCACAGGGTAATCAGTAATGTCGACGGAGCAAAGGATAAACTGGAGAGCCTGGAGGCGAGATTGAGGGCTGTTGAGGGGTTTGAAAGCTATGGTTTCGGAGATGTTGCCAGATTGAGTTTGGTTCCTGGCGTAAAAATACCACATAAGTTCAAGGCGCTGGAGTTTGAGAAGTATAAGGGAAATACATGCCCTAAGAGCCATCTGACCATGTATTGCAGAAAGATGGCTGCGTATGCTTATGATGAGCAACTGCTCATCCATGTTTTTCAGGACAGTTTGGCTGGGGTGGCATTAAACTGGTATACTCACTTAGAGCCATCTCGGATCCGTTGCTGGGCGGATTTGGCTGATGCTTTTGTGAAACAGTACATATACAATACACATGTTGCGCCAGATCGTTTACAGCTACAAAACATGTCAAAGAAGGATAAGGAAACTTTTAAGGAGTATGCCCAACGGTGGAGGGAACTAGCGGCACAGGTTGAGCCACCTCTGTATGATAGAGAGATGGTGGCGATGTTTGTAAATACGCTCCAACCACCCTTTTATGAACACATGGTTGGGAACGTGACTTCAAATTTTGATGATATTATTATAATTGGTGAAAGGATAGAGATTGGGATGAAAAATGGGAAGATTGCATATGGATCGTCAGTGATTGCAAACTCCAAAAAACCCAGTTTCAACCCAGGAAAAAAGAAGGAAGGTGATGTGCATGCAACATCTGCAACCCCCATGTGGAGAGGGCAGACTCCCACTTATAACTATAGACCGTACTTGGGTCAACCTCCATATGCAGCTAATGCGTCATCGGGTCATCAATTTAGGCCTCAGCAACAGCAGGTGTACTATCAACCACAGGGGTACTATCAACCACAGTACATTCTGACTAATAATTGGAGGGGAGATGCAAATGTAGGCCCCAATACGAATGTGGGTCCAAGTACTTATCCAAGAAGAAGCCAGGAAAGAAACTTCACCCCAATCCCTACAACTTACACAAAATTGTTAACCCATCTCATAAAAAAGGGTTTGGTTGTTATCTGTCCGATGAAGCCCTTGCAACCTCCATACCCAAGGGGTTATGATGCAGAGGCCAAGAGTAGTTATCACGGAGGAGGCATTGGTCACTCCACTGAGAGGTGTTTGGCTTTTAAGCATAAAGTACAAACTCTAATTCATTCAGGGTGGTTGAAGTTTCAGGAGGATAAACCTAGTATCGAGGCCAATCCACTATCTGGGCATGGAAGCGCCTCGACGAATGCTGTGGAGGTAAAGGAGCATGAGCTTGTAAGAAATGTGAATGAAATCCGAAGCTCCAGGAGGTTTATTTTGGAAGCATTGTTAAAAATGGGTATTTTGAAAGGCGGTTATGATAAGGGTATGGCATGTGCGCTTCACCCAGACGCTGAGCACTCTATTGAGGAGTGCGTTGAGTTTGAAGATATTTTACAAGACTTGCTAGATTGTGGTTTAATGCAAGTATGTTACAAGAATAAGGAGGAAGAAGTGTTCGCGCAAACAGATGATGAATATAGTATGACTTTACCAGAACCATTGGTGATTCGTTTCACTAGGACCACCCCTACACCAGCAATGCAAAGGAGGTCACCGGTTGTTATCCGTGTACCAGCCCCTTTTTCTTACAAAAACGAAAAAGTCGTCCCATGGAGATATGGGACGCAGGTGCTAGATGAAGTACAAGGCACTGATCCTGTCATCGAAAGCATATCAGGTATAGGTGGAATGACAAGAAGTGGTAGAATTTTTACGCCACCAGAATTGGAAAGAGAAAGAACCAACGATAAAGAGGCAACGATAGCTGCAAAGGCAAAAGAATTTTTAAAGGGGAAAGGTGTACAAGCGAAGGAGACCCTTGAAAAGGAGGAGAAAAGAGAAGTATCTGAGGAGGAGGCGTGTGAATTTTTAAAGTTCATACAACAAAGTGAGTATAAGGTGGTAGAGCAGTTAAACCGCATGCCTGCTCGGATATCATTGCTAGATTTGCTCATGCATTCGGCATCGCACAGGAAGTTGTTAATGAAGATACTCAGTGAAGCTCACGTGGAACAAGGTATTTCGCTGAATAAATTCGAGGGTATTGTTGGCAACATCGTTGCTAATAATTATCTCACATTCACTGATGAGGAGATACCTGTAGAGGGGAGGGGTCACAACAAAGCTCTTCATGTATCTATAAAATGCATGGATCACGTTATAGCGCGTGTATTGGTGGATAATGGTTCCTCTTTGAATGTTATGCCAAAAACAACGTTGGAGAAGCTACCTTACGAAGGAATCCATATGAAGCCAAGCTCGATGATCGTCAGAGCATTTGATGGCAGCAAAAGGGAAGTAATGGGAGAGGTGGAATTGCCGATTCAAGTTGGCCCATGCGTTTTCCAAATAACATTCCAAGTTATGGATATCCTACCGGCCTACAGTTGCTTATTGGGTCGCCCGTGGATTCATTCGGTAGGGGTTGTGCCTTCTACATTACACTAGAAGTTGAAGTATGTTATGGGAGATAAACTGGTGATAGTGTCGGGAGAGGAGGATCTCCTCGTGAGCGGGCCATCATCCACACGTTACATCGAAGCGGCTGAAGAAGCACTTGAGACAGCCTTCCAATCATTGGAGATTGTGGGAAATACTTGTGTGGAGCGGTTTCCGGTTAATCCTCATCCATCATGCGCTTCCATTATGATGGCCAAGGTCATGCTGAGAGAAGGCTATATGTATGGGAAAGGTTTGGGCATATATGAGCAAGGGCGAGTATTCCCTCTAGAAATCATTGAAAACAAGAACAGATATGGCTTGGGGTATAAACCTACTAAAGAAGACAGGAAGAGGATAATTAAAGAAAGAAGAGAACGCAATATGGCCCATGCAGAAAGACGAAAGCCCAGAGAGAGCAAAATCCGCATTGGTCACATCAAGGAAAGCTTCCGCAGTGCTGGGTGGATTAACACTGGCCAAGTATCAGCCGTGGAGAATGAAGACGAGCCTCAGAGCTCGAGTTTCGTGTGGGCTTGCTCTCCAGATACTCAACTCAACAATTGGAAAGCACTGGATTTACCTGTGATGCTTAATGTGAATAAAATGTAATAGTTTAATTAAGCCTGCAGTTTTACCTGGGGCTTTAGAAACAATGTTTTGCGGATAGACCTTTTTACTTTACACTCAGCGTGATAATAGAATTGCATTTTACCATCATTTGGCATATTTCATCGTTTTTATTATTTATTTATACTTTTAGAATTTTTAATAATGCAGATGTGACAATGATTGTTTTGAAAATAATGATGTCAATATTCCCAATTTTGAGAACCCTATCAATAATACGGAAGATGATTTTGAAGATGATGTGGAACCCTCTCCGGAATTGTTGAGATTAGTGGAACAAGAGTCCAAAGAGATAAAACCCCATCAGGAGGAGATTGAAATGCACAACTTAGGAGAGGAGGATGAGATAAAGGAGGTGAAAATTGGTACTAGCATGAAAGCAGAGGTGAGAGAAAAATTGCGTATTTTGTTGAAGGAGTTTAAGGATGTGTTTGCGTGGTCTTATAATGACATGCCGGGTTTGGATACTGATATTGTGCAACATAAGCTTCCACTTAGGCCAGAGTGCCCTCCAGTCAAGCAGAAATTAAGAAGGATGAAGCCGGAAATGTCTCTAAAAATCAAAGAGGAAGTCCAAAAACAATTCGATGCTGGATTTCTGGCTGTTGCTAGATACCCCCAATGGGTAGCAAATATCGTACCAGTTCCCAAGAAGGATGGAAAGGTTCGAATGTGTGTTGACTATCGTGACCTGAATCGTGCAAGTCCAAAGGATAATTTCCCGTTACCACACATCGACACTTTAGTTGACAATACGGCCAAGTTTTCGCTATTCTCATTCATGGATGGGTTCTCGGGGTATAATCAGATTAAGATGGCGCCAGAAGATATGGAAAAGACGACTTTTATCACGTTGTGGGGAACGTTTTGTTATAAAGTGATGTCATTCGGGCTCAAGAATGCTGGGGCAACGTATCAAAGAGCGATGGTAGCACTATTTCATGATATGATGCATAAGGAAATTGAAGTGTATGTGGATGACATGATTGCAAAGTCAGAATCAGAAGAGGAGCATATTCTCAATCTAAGGAAATTATTTGAGAGATTGAGAAAGTACAAACTCAGGTTAAATCCTGCCAAATGCACGTTTGGAGTGAAATCCGGAAAATTGTTGGGCTTCATTGTCAGCCAAAAGGGGATAGAAGTTGATCCTGACAAGGTGCGAGCGATAATGGAAATGCATGTGCCCAAAACAGAAAAGGAGGTTCGAGGTTTTCTGGGAAGATTGAACTACATTGCTAGGTTCATCTCCCAATTAACTGCTACTTGTGAACCGATGCTCAAGTTGTTACGAAAGAATCAGGCTGTAGTCTGGAATGAAGATTGTCAAGCCGCTTTCGAAAAGGTTAAACAGTACCTGCAAGACCCTCCTGTATTACGTCCACCGGTGCCAGGAAGACCGCTCATTTTGTATTTGACTGTATTGGATAATTCAATGGGTTGTGTATTGGGGCAGCATGATGAAGACGGGAAAAGAGAGCATGCTATATATTACTTGAGCAAGAAGTTCACAGATTGCGAACAACGATATTCGTCGTTAGAACGAACCTGTTGTGCATTGGCATGGGCTACTCATCGTTTAAGGCAATACATGTTGAGTCACTCTACTTGGTTGATATCTAAAATGGATCCTATCAAGTACATTTTTGAAAAGCCTGCTCTCACTGGAAGAATAGCTCGATGGCAAATGCTACTATCAGAGTACGACATTATATATGTTACTCAGAAATCTATCAAGGGTAGCGCTTTAGCGGAATATTTAGCCCATCAACCCATTAGTGATTATCAGCCAATGCAACTTGAGTTTCCTGATGAAGATATCATGGCTTTATTTGCTGAGAATAAAGAAGATAAGGATGAAAAAGCCTGGACGGTATTGTTTGATGGAGCCTCGAATGTGATGGGACATGGAATAGGGGCAGTGCTTATCTCTCCGGAGAATCAATACATACCATTGACTGCAAGGTTATGTTTTAACTGCACAAATAACATTGCTGAATATGAGGCTTGCGCTATGGGTATTCGAGCGGCAATTGAATCTAAGGCGAAAATTCTGGAGGTATATGGAGATTCAGCTTTGGTCATTCACCAATTGAAAGGGGAATGGGAGACTAGGGATACAAAATTAATTCCATACCAAGCTTACATCAAAGGATTAATGGAATATTTTGACTCCATCACATTTAATCACATTCCTCGGGAAGATAATCAATTGGCAGATGCTCTGGCCACCTTATCGTCAATGTTTGAAGTTGATCAAGATGCAGACTTACCAAGGATTGAGATGAAGAGCCATACAGAGCCAGCATATTGCCATTTCATCGAAGAGGAAGTGGATGGGAAACCTTGGTATTTCGACATCAAACATTATCTTAAGACCCGAGAATATCCTGATAGGGCGTCGGAAAATGATAAAAGGGCACTAAGGAGATTGGCTGGCAATTTTATCTTAAATGGGGATATCTTATACAAGAGAAATCACGACATGGTTCTCCTCAGATGCGTAGATGCAAAAGAAGCCGAGCTAATATTGAAAGAAGTGCACGAAGGTACATTTGGCACGCACATGAATGGACACTCAATGGCCAGGAAGATCTTGAGAGCTAGGTATTTTTGGTTGACTATGGAAAATGATTGTTGTACACATGTGAGAAAGTGTGAGAAATGCCAGATGTATGCAAATAATATCAATATGCCGCCTACAACCTTGAACGTGTTGTCTGCACCATGGCCTTTTTCGATGTGGGGAATAGATGTCATCGGAGCTATAGAGCCAAAGGCGTCAAATGGACACCGTTTCATATTAGTCGCAATTGACTACTTCACCAAGTGGGTTGAGGCTGCTTCTTATGCTAATGTGACTAGAAAAGTGGTGACCAAGTTCATAAAAAGGGAGTTGATTTGCAGATACGGGCTCCCTAACAGGATCATCACTGATAATGCCACTAACTTGAACAACCAGATGATGACGGAGTTATGTGAGGAGTTCAATATTCTTCATCTTAATTCTTCTCCTTATCGTCCAAAAATGAATGGGGCAGTAGAGGCTGCTAACAAAAATATTAAGAAGATTGTGCAGAAGATGGTGGTCACATATAAGGATTGGCATGAAATGCTTCCTTTTGCTTTACATGGTTATCGCACTTCGGTACGAACATCGACTGGGGCAACGCCTTTCTCGCTTGTGTATGGAATGGAAGCGGTACTTCCGTTCGAGGTGGAAATTCCATCTTTGCGAGTTTTAATGGAAACCCAATTAGAAGAGGCTGAATGGGTTCAAGCTCGTTTTGACCAACTCAATCTCATAGATGAAAAAAGATTAGCAGCAGTGTGTCATGGACAATTGTACCAAAGAAGAATGAAGAAGGCATTTGACAGAAGGGTACGCCCAACAGAATTTCATGAAGGAGAGCTGGTGTTGAAAAAGATTCTACCTATACAAAAAGATCATAGGGGCAAATGGACTCCAAATTATGAAGGACCATTTGTAGTGAAGAAAGCATTTTCTGGTGGGGCACTAATTCTCACAAGAATGGATGGAGAGGAGTTACCATTGCCAGTTAATTCTGATGCAGTAAAAAAGTTTTACGCATAATGATTCCGTGATAGTGGTTGCTATTAAAGGGATGTTGATATTATCTTTAAAGCTTATTGTACTCTGTGATGTTTCAATAAATAAAGTCCACATGATTTCATTCATATTTTGGTTGTTTGCATTCCATCTTAAATTTGGCATGTCACGCTGAGTTGTTAAGTAAATAAGGAAAAATAAAAATAAAAATAGTTAAACGTGTCTTGATAAAAGCATCACAGGTATATCCGTTTGGCTGGCTCAGTCCTGGAGGATGTCGTGAAAACAGAAAAATGAATGATTGAAAAAAAAAAAAGAGGAAAAAACGAAAATACAGATGTTGAGTTCGTTGTCAATAAAGTTGTCAAGGGCATAATATTTTCAAAATAAATAAAAAGAAAAAAAAATATGTTTTGAAAAATAACGTTGGTGAGTCCTTTCCTGATTCAAGGTTGTGGGGGTGACCGGTGTTCTTTTCTTAATAAAGCATTTGCATTCACATTGCTTGAACCCTTAGCCTTTTCTTTTCCCCTCAAAACAAGGATTGCCATGATACAATACTGGGGCAGTTTTTTATAGCGGCACACGTGACCAATAATCCGTTGATTGGGGAGATAAAAGAAATAAAAAATAAAAAAAGAAGAAGAAAAAAAATATATAAAGAAAACAAAGGAGAAGAGAAGGAAAAATGAAGTTGATGTGTCAAACATTACAGAGTTCTATTTCAAGGTTAAAGTCGTGAAAAAGTAAGGCAAACAAGATTCAGAGTGACGTGTGGCCATTTTCGTTATCCAAACGTCAGAAGAAGTTTATCCAATTGCACCCCTTTTGAGCCAAAATTCATAATTGTTTTCATCACCCTGGACAAGAATCATTGGCATACCGATGTCAACTTAAAAGGGTACATCATAGACATCCAAAATCGATGAGAAAATTTCTGAAGAGAGGAAAGAACAGAAGTGAAAAAGAAAGTATCATAAAAGGCCACAACAGGGGCAATGAAAAGAATGATCCAAAGGGAAGGAAAGAAAATAACAGAAAATAAGAAAAAGAAAAAACAACAATGGAAAATAAAAGGATGCTCGACGTTCTAATCCCTAAAGACGATTGACTCGGTAGCCTGCAAATGATTCTTGTTTAAAACAATTTAACCGTCAAACACTTACTTGGGCCTTCACTATCCACTTCTTTCAAAACCCTTTGACCTTTAGCCACGGTACAAGCCAACAAAAGTCCACGCTGATTGAAGGCTGTTTGTCCTGATCTTCCTCACGAACTTTGTTTTGGAATAGGGTGATGTAGTGAATGACACAATCACTTAAAAAAAATAAAAAAAAAATAAAAAAAAAAATAAAAAATGAAATGATGATGAAAAAGAAAAGGAAAAATGAGAAAACAAAAACATCGAAAAAGAAGAGAGATAAAAAGATGTGAAGTCTCCCCGTCAATTGAGATTCTCCAAATAGAGGCAATCCTTTCTACCACAAATCTTCCACCTTTCCAAAAGCATACTTACTGTGCAAAATTGGGGCAGTTCGTGAGCCCAGCATGTTAACAGCACTTTCCCCCAGATAAAGGGTACACATACATTTGGTCATCTGCCTAGCATAATCATTTTCCCGCACCCTCCAGGGTTCAGGCTAGATTGGATTGCAAAAAGCAATAAAAGGAATTTTAACTCTGGGTTATATTCTCCTCCCTTTCATCAAAGGACTCTCTACCTCTCAACGTTATTTTCAATGAATGCGTTTTGAATGTACATTGCGTCTGACGACGATATTGACAACAAATTCCAAGCATGGAATTTTCAAAAAAAATAAAAAAAAATGGAGAAAGAGAAAGCGAGAGCAAAAGAAAAGAGCGAAACGAATGTCTCATGTGTCTGTGCATTCATGTACCATCATGACATAACATCATCTCAGAGAAAGCAAAGAGAGTTGTTTGAAAAACCCTCATGTTTTACTCAGCATTTATCAGCTTTTCAAAAAGTGTTAATCCAAATTGTTTTTTTTCTGTTATCGGCCCTCTGCTTGGCAATGGTCGGATTTAAATTTCTGTTCTGTGAGTTTGGCCCTCTGCGAGGCAATGGTCAAATCCAAGTTTTTATTTTCTGTTATCGGCCCTCTGCTTGGCAATGGTCGGTTTTAAATTTCTGTTCTGTGAGCTTGGCCCTCTGCTTGGCAATGGTCGGTTTTAAATTTCTGTTCTATGAGCTTGGCCCTCTGCGAGGCAATGGTCAAGTCCAGGTTTTGATTTTCTGTTAACGGCCCTCTGCTTGGCAATGGTCGGATTTAAATTTCTGTTCTGTGAGCTTGGCCCTCTGCGAGGCAATGGTCAAGTCCAGGTTTTAATTTTCTGTTATCGGCCCTCTGCTTGGCAATGGTCGGATTTAAATTTCTGTTCTGTGAGCTTGGCCCTCTGCGAGGCAATGGTCAAGTCCAGGTTTTGATTTTCTGTTATCGGCCCTCTGCTTGGCAATGGTCGGATTTAAATTTCTGTTCTGTGAGCTTGGCCCTCTGCGAGGCAATGGTCAAGTCCAGGTTTTGATTTTCTATTAACGGCCCTCTGCTTGGCAATGGTCGGATTTAATTTTCTGTTCTGTGAGTTTGACCCTCTGCGAGGCAATGGTCAAGTCCAGGTTTTGATTTTCTGTTAACGGCCCTCTGCTTGGCAATGGTCGGTTTTAAATTTCTGTTCTGCGAGTTTGGCCCTCTGCGAGGCAATTGTCAAATCCAGGTTTTGATTTTCTGTTATCGGCCCTCTGCTTGGCAATGGCCGGATTTAATTCCTGTTCTGTGAGCTGGGCCCTCTGCTTGGCAATGATCATTTAGCATCGTGGTTTGTTTCATTTTTGTTCGCCTTCTTGAGATCCGGGCAAAAATTAGTGTTTCTATCTTTACTTAACTTTACTCAAATAATACGAAAATATCAAATTTCCATATTATTTAGTAAGATTTAAGTAAAGAGGGGCAGTTGTCAACACCCAATTTTGCCCGGGTGGTGAAAACTGTGTTTTATTGACTTTTATAGTATTTTCTTTTTATTTTACTTTATTTTATTGTCTTATTCTTTCATGGTGTTTAGATTTTGTTTTTTTATTTATTTATTTATTTTTATTTTTATTTTTATTTTTTTTAGTTTATCAATTCAATTTCTATATTCATCTCTATCTTCATTTTGATTTGATATAGTTAATTCATAAAAATCAAAAAAATTCAAATAAAATCGATATTAGAAAACGGGGGCAGAAGGGGTGAAAAAGGGGGGTGTTAAGAAAAAAAAGGGAGAGGGGAGTGAGCTGGAAAGGAAAAAAGGAAAAAAAACAGAATCTGGAATTGGTGTGTGAGATTTTGGATAGGAAAAAACGGTTAGAAGAGAGAGAAAAAAAAACGAAGAGGAAAAGGGTTTTAGGGAATATAGAGGAAAAGAGAAGGGTTTTTAGGGGGAAAAGGAAGAAGACGTGAGGAGGAGGAAGGTCTCTGCGGTCATCATCTTCATCGTCCATCTTTTGCATTTTTTTCCAGAGAAGAATAGAAAGCCCTCAAATCCACATTGGCAGAGAGAATAGTAGTAATAAGAAACCCAGTTCTTCAAGGTAAATGCTCTATACCAACTCATCTAGTTTACCGGTGAATCAATAACCTGTTGCGATGGCTGCATGATAACATTATTTGATTATTATGTTTGCATTGGTATTTTATTTTTTTTTTGTTGTGGCATTGCCGATAGCTCTGTTACATCTTCATCCCTTTTCCATGAGTACACTTAGCGCAGAAACTGTAAAAATCCTTTTCTATTTCCTTACTTCAAAGCCAGCTCCTAGAAAACATTACAGGATCAATACCGAAGAGTATAGTATGGTTTCCTCGTTCAATTGCTCAAATCAGAATATGTTCTTCAAGAATTTTCTTCTGTAGAAAGTTCTCCCAAAACGTTGATTCCTCTCATTGTAAAGAAAGAAAAGGAACCCAATCTCCACGAGTTACCCACGAGGCCACTACCATAGCCTTCGTCTTGTTTCTCTCGGCCTGGTTTACAAAGCAGCCCTGAATCAGTCTCAGCAACCACCTGCCAGAGAACCCATCATCATCGAACCCAGTGGTCACACTAACAGATTCGGCCACCGTTCATTTTCCCTCAAAACCCAGCACCAAAACAAAGTATCAAAGGATCTTATTCTTCATCTAATTACTGCGTACAACCCTTGTCGGTCACCGATTTGCTCATCTCTTGGATCGAAGGGATCCACTGGTTCGTGGGTGGCTCTGGCTTCAAGCGCCTCTACCTCCAGGGCAAAGTCGACTGCAAACTTCAGATTCTACCTCCAATGCGAAGAGGCTCGAGCACAAAGGGCTAACCCCAACCTTCATTAAGTCGGCGATGACTTTGATAAGGTCACGCCGCGGACCGTCATGCGCCTCCACCTCACGGACGTTTCCCTCTCGCGTGTGAAGATGAACTGGGAGGAAGAATGCAACGTCGCGGGTAGCCACGGTTCTGGTGGTGTTTGCTGTCTCCGGCGAGGCTTTGACGACAGCAGCAATGGTGAATTGCTGATGGTGAAGGGCATCTCTTTCTCGCGCGAGAGTTTGAGTCTGAGGAGCGGGTAGCGTCACAACTATGTTTGGCCGGGAGTTTGGTGGTGGATGGCGCCGTGAACGGAATCTCTGGCCGCCGTTCACAGTATGTGAGATGGTGGTGGAAAGACTTGGCGTTGGTGACTACCGGAGGACTGTGATGGCGCCCGTGAGGTTAAATCATTTGCTCGCATAACAGAGGTACCTTGGACGGTGGTCGGAGTTGGTGGTCGCTGGCGACGCCATTGATGGCGGAGGCCGGTGGTAGCAGAGAGTGGCAGGAGGAATGTGGATGAGACCCCTCTTGCTCTCGGGAGAGGAAACTGAAGCTGGCTGGTGTTCCGTTCGAATGAGAGTGATCCTCAGGGTTTGGGGAGTAAAAAAAAAACCCTAATTTTCTTATTGCAGGGCCTTGGGCCTTCATTGCTTAGCTGAAGAGGGAATTGGCTTGCTACAGCCTCCTTTTCTACTAAGCCGCACCCCCTCCATTTGGGCTGAAGCCAATTGGCATTGGGCAAACAAAAAAAATACTGATTGGGCCTATTTTGGTCCTGCAGCCCCATTTTTACTATTTTTCACCTTATTATTGGTCAGCTGGGCCCAAATCGGGTCAAGCACAAAATTTTCCTCTTCTCCTTTTTACAGCCCCTTTGTTTCCATTTTCACCCCCCTTTTATCATTTAGGCCTATGCCCAATCTAGTATTAAAGATAATATTTGTTTAGATACTCTATATAATTTTATTATTATTGTACTTTTAAGTATATTTACTTATGTTAAATTATTTTTTTTTAAAAAAAATAATAAATAAATTATTTTAAAGGTTTAAGCGTGTGTGCGATCATTCGCATCAGCCTCGCGCTAAAACCTTTTCTCCATTTTAAAATAACAAAATATTTTAAAGGTTTAAGCGTGTGTGCGATCATCCGCATCAGCCTCGCGCTAAAACCTTTTCTCCATTTTAAAATAACAAAATATTTTAAAGGTTTAAGCGTGGGTGCGATCATTCGCATCAGCCTCGCGCTAAAACCTTTTCTCCATTTTAAAATAACAAAATAGTTTTAAAGGTTTAAGCGTGTGTGCGATCATTCGCATCAGCCTCGCGCTAAAACCTTTTCTCCATTTAAAATAACAAAATATTTTAAAGGTTTAAGCGTGTGTGCGATCATTCGCATCAGCCTCGCGCTAAAATCTTTTGTCCATTTAAAATAATAAATTATTTTAAAGGTTTAAGCGTGTGTGCGATCATTCGCATCAGCCTCGCGCTAAAATCTTTTCTCCATTTAAAATAATAAATTATTTTAAAGGTTTAAGCGTGTGTGCGATCATTCGCATCAGCCTCGCGCTGAAACCTTTCTCTCCATTTTTTATAACAAAAAGGTTTAAGCGTGTGTGCGATCATTCGCATCAGCCTCGCGCTAAGATCTTTTCCCCTTTTATAAAAATATCAAAAGCATTTTGAAGGTTTAGGCACGTGTGTGATCATTCGCATCGTCCTCGTGCTGAGACTTTTCTTTTTCTCACATAAAAAAAAAACAATACCGAAAATACCAAACAAACTTCTAATCAACTTTTCCAAACAAATTCCTCAAACAAATTTTCCAAACAGTTTGAAAGAACTACGTAACCCTGATTTCTCATTTTGAATGAGAATACGTAGGAGCAAGGTCAATCCTTGTCGGGCCCAAAAACTAAAAAATATATTTTGTTTCTTATAGTGTCTTCTTGGGGAAATTAAACCTTTTGAAAACCACATTTTACTTGCGTATTTAATTAAAGGTACTGCCTTCGGGCAGACGTTGTAGGGTGCTAACACCTTCCCTACACGTAACCGACTCCCGAACCCAGAATCTGGTTTTCTTGGACCGTGTCTTTTCTTTATGGTTTTTCCGTAGTTTTCCATAATAAACTATGGTGGCGACTCCAAACTCTTTTCAAAACCGTTTCTTTTTGGATCGTCGTCCCGTCGCGATTTTTCGGTTGCGACAAGGATTAATGGGACATTTTGGGGTAGAAAAAACTCTTGGCTTGTTAAAAGGAAAAATTCTTTTGGCCTCACATGAGAAGGGATGTTCAAAGGCATTGTTTTAAGTGTATTACTTGTTTGGAATCAAAATCTAAATCAATGCCTCATGGACTTTACACTCCTTTACATGTTGTGTCAACCCCTTGGGAAGAAATTAGTATGGATTTTGTGTTAGGACTTCCCAAGACTTCTAGGGGTTTTGATTCTATATTTGTGGTAGTGGACAGATTTAGCAAAATGGCTCATTTTATACCTTGCCACAAAATAGATGATGCAAGCAACATTGTAAAGCTATTCTTTAGGGATGTGGTTAAACTTCATGGTCTACCCAAAGTCATCATTTCGGATAAAGATACTAAATTTCTTAGTCACTTTTGGAGAACCTTATGGTCTCGATTGGGGACTAAGTTATCCTTTTCTACTACTTGCCATCCTCAAACAGATGGTCAAACTGAAGTAGTAAATAGATTTCTCTCCACATTATTAAGGGTAGTCCTAAAGAGAAATCACAAATCTTGGGATGAGTATCTTCCTCATGTAGAGTTTGCTTACAATAGAGTAGTTCATGGAACTACTAAAATTTCTCCTTTTGAAGTTGTCTATGGTTTCAACCCTTTAACACCTATGGATTTAATACCTCTTCCAACTTCTTTTGACTTTGTTCATCAAGAAGGGGTATCTAAATCTAAGCTTATCAAAAAATTACATCAAAGGGTTCGTGATCAAATTCAACAACAAAATGAGAAATATGCCAAAAAGCATAATAAAGGGAAAAAAGAGTTGATCTTCAATGAAGGTGATCTAGTTTGGATACATCTTAGGAAGGAAAGGTTTCCTCAACTAAGAAAATCCAAACTCAAACCTCGAGGAGATGGACCTTTTAGAGTGATACGGCGGATAAATAACAATGCTTATCAGATAGATCTTCCGCCATCCTATGGAGTCCATTCTACCTTTAATGTATCTGATCTTAAACCTTTTGCAGGTTATGATTCTGGAGCAGAAGATGATTCTATGGATTTGAGGACAAATCCTTCTCAAGCGGGAGGAGATGATACACGAAGGGATGACATGGTGACATATCAAGGTCCTATTACTCGAGGAATGATTAAGAAAATACAACAAGAGCACTCGCCAAAAGGGTCAGTACTTTTTGCTATCTTTGGATGGAAAATTGGAGATCAAGGAGATGCTACAAAGCTGCCAAAACATGGAGAGGGGTAAAAGAGACCTTTATACACATGCAGGGGTGAGGTTAGCTTGATAGGGGGTGCACTAGGAACTTTCTTATATTAGAAATAGAAATAAACGTGTACTCCATATAGTTTCTAGAAGCTAGCACATTTAGCACATGTTTTAGAAATAGGGAACGTGATTCATTCTGGATGAACACGTTTCTATCACCAGCCAAAGGATGAGGAGTCTATAAAATCACCTTGGCTACACCATGTATTCACTTTTGGATGATAATAGAGAAACTCTGCTGAAATGCATAGACCTTTCTCCTTTCCGAGAGTCACCTCATTGCTTGTTTCTCCCTTGCAACTTTCTTCCTAGTGTGGAAGCCTTCTGAATTGTAATCACCTCTTCAAGCTAACCTCCATACCAAATAGCATCTGCAAACATCATCCTCCGCTGCCATCACCTTATATACCTCCATTCAAGTTCCGTTTCTGCACTGTCACAGATCTGCGCCTGGAGCACCATGGACGGTACTGTTCCATTGGTTTACAGCCGCTACTTTGCCTCTCTATACCTCTGATCTCACGGATCTGGAAGAATGCATCAAGCCTTGATGTATCACCTATTGCTGAATTTGGCTAAGTACCTAAGGCCGAATGGCCGGGGAATTGAGGCTGAAGACCCGAATACCTGTTGCCAAATATGGATAAGTACCTAAGCCCGAATGGTCGAGGAGTTGAGGCCGAAGGGCCAAACACTTGATGCCAGATTTTCTTAAGTACCTGTGAGGCCGAATGGCCAAGTAATTGAGGTCGAAGGGCTGAATACCTGTTACCAAATTTGGCTACGTACCTAAGGCCGAAAGGCCTAGGAGTTGAGGCCGAAGGGCTGAATACTTGATGCCAGATTTGGCTAAGTACCAGTAAAGTCGAATAGGCGCGCAGTTGACGCTGAATGGCAAAGCGATTCAGGCCGAAGGGCCGAATACCTGCTTCCAAATTTGGCTAAGTACTTAAGGCCGAATGGTCGAGGAGTTGAGGCCGAAAGGATGAATACGTGTTGCCAAATTTGGCTAAGTACCGAAGACCAAATGGCCAAGGAATTGAACCCGAAGGGCCGTACATTTGATGCCAAAGTTGGCTAAGTATGTGTCAGGCCGAATGGCCGAGTTGTTGAGGCCGAATAGCCAAGCCATTGAGGCCGAAGGGCCGAATACCTGTTGCCAAATTTGCTATGTACCTAAGGCGAAATGGCCGAGGAGATGAGGCCGAAGGGTCGAATACCTGTTGCCAAATTTGGATAAGTATCTAAGGCCGAATAGCCGAGGAATTGAGGCCGAAGGGCCGAACACTTGATGCCAGATTTGGCTAAGTACTTGTGAGGCAGAATGGCCGAGCAGAAGAGGCCGAATGGCCAAGCAATTGCGGCCGAAGGGCCGGATACCTTAAGCCAAATTTTGTTTGTACCTAAGCCCGAATGGCCGAGTAAGTGAGGACGAAAGGCCGAACACTTGATCCCAGATTTGGCTAAGTACCCGTGAGGCCGAATGGGCAAGTAATTGAGGCCGAACGGCCGAATACCTGTTGAAAAATATGGCAAACTACCTAAGGTCGATTGGCCGAGGAGTTTAGGCCAAAGGGGCAAATACCTGTTCCCGAAGGGCCGAAACCTGTTGCCAAATTTGGCTATGTACCTAAGGCGGAATGGGCGAGGAGATGAGGCCGAAGGGTCAAATACCTGTTGCCAAATTTGGATAAGTACCTAAGGCCGAATAGCCGAGGAATTGAGGCCGAAGGGCCGAATACCTTAAGCCAAATTTGGATTAGTACCTAAGCCCGAATAGTCGAGGAGTTGAGGCCAAAGGGCCAAACACTTGATGCCATATTTTCCTAAGTACCTGTGAGGCCGAATGGCCAAGTAATTGAGGTCGAAGGGCCGAATACCTATTGCCAAATTTGGTTAAATACCTAAGGCCGAAAGGCCTAGGAGTTGAGGCCGAAGGGCCGAACACTTGATGCCAAATTTGGCTAAGTACCAGTAAAGTCGAATGGGCGTGCAATTGAGGCCGAATGGCAAAGCGATTCAGGCCGAAGGGCCAGATACCTGTTTCTAAATTTGGCTAAGTACTTAAGGCCGAAAGGCCGAGGAGTTGAGGCCGAAAGGCTGAATACGTGTTGCCAAATTTGGCTAAGTATCGAAGGCCGAATGGCCGAGGAATTGAACCCGAAGGGCCGAACACTTGATGCCAAAGTTGGCTAAGTATGTGTCAGGCCGAATCGCCGAGCAGTTGAGGCCGAATAGCCGAGCAGTTGAGGCCGAATAGCCAAACCATTGAGGCCGAAGGGCTGAATACCTGTTGCCAAATTTGGCTATGTACCTAAGGCCGAATGGCCGAGGAGTTGAGGCCGAAGGGCCGAATACCTGTTGCCGAATTTGGCTAAGTACCTAAGGCCGAATGGCCGAGGAATTGAGGCCGAAGGGCCGAATACCTGTTGCCAAATTTCGCTAAATACCTAAGGCCGAATGGCCGAGTTGTTTAGGCCGAAGGGCCGAATACCTGTTGCTGAATTTGGCTAAGTACCTAAGGCCTAATGGCCGAGGAATTGAGGCCGAAGGGCCGAATTCTTGTTGCCAAATTTGGATAAGTACCTAAGCCCGAATGGCCGAGGAGTTGAGGCCGAAGGGCCAAATACTTGATGCCAGATTTTCCTAAGTACATGTGAGGCTGAATTGCCAAGTAATTGAGGTCGAAGGGCCGAATACCTATTGCCAAATTTGGCTAAGTACCTAAGGCTGAAAGGCCAAGGAGTTGAGGCCGAAGGGCCGAACACTTGATGCCAGATTTGGCTAAGTACCAGTAAAGTTGAATGGGCGCGCAATTGAGGGAGAATGGCAAAGCGATTCAGGCTGAAGGGTAGAATACCTGTTTCCAAATTTGGCTAAGTACTTAAGGCCGAATGGCTGAGGAGTTGAGCCCGAACGGGTGAATACGTGTTGCCAAATTTGCTAAGTACCGAAGGCCGAAAGGACGAGGAATTGAACCCGAAGGACCGAACACTTGATGCCAAAGTTGGCTAAGTATGTGTCAGGCCGAATGACCGAGCAGTTGAGGCCGAATAGCCAAGGCATTGAGGGCGAAGGGCCGAATACCTGTTTCCAAATATGGCAAACTACCTAAGGTCGAATGGCCGACGAGTTTAGGCCAAAGGGGCAAATACCTGTTCCCGAATTTGTATAAGTACCTAAGGTCGAATAGCCGAGGAATTGAGGCCGAAGGGCCGAACACTTGATGCCAGATATGGCTAAATACCTGTGAGGCTGAATGGCCATGCAATTGAGGCCAAAGGGTCGAATACCTGTTGCAAAATTTGGGTAAGTACCCAAGGCCGAATGTCCTAGGAGTTGAGGCCGAAGGGCCGAACACTTGATGCCATATTATAGTAAGTAGCTGTGAGGCCGAATGGCTTAGTAGTTGAGGCCGAATGGTCAAGCAATTGAGGCCGAAGGGCCGAATACCTGTTGCCAAATTTGGCTACGTACCTAAGGCCGGATGGCCGAGAAGTTGAGGCCGACACTTGATTCCAGATTTGGCTAAGTACCTGTAAGGCCGAATGACCGAGCAGTTGAAGCCGAATGGCCAAGAAAATGAGGCCGAAGGGCCAAATACCTTTTTCCAAATTTGGATAAGTACCTAAGGCCGAATGGCCGAGGAATAGAGGCCGAAGGGCCGAACACTTGATGTCAGATTAGGCTAAGTACCTGTGAGGACGAATGACCGAGCAGTTGATGCCGAATGGCCAAATGGCCGAGGAATTGAGGCCAAAGGGCCGAATACCTGTTGACAAATTTGGATAAGTAATGCCAGATTTGGCTAAATACCTGTGAGGCCAAATGGCCGAGTAAGTGAGGCTGAATGGCCAAGCAATTGAGGCCGAAAGGGCGAATACCTATTGCCAAATTTGGCTAAGTACCTAAGGCCGGAGGGCCGAGGAATTGAGGCCGAAGGGTCGAACACTTGATTTCATATTTGGCTAAGTGAATGTTAGGCCGAATGGCCGAGCAGTTGAGGCTGAATGGCTAAGCACTTGAGGCCGAAGGGCCGAATACTTGTTGCAAAATTTGGCTAAGTACCGGTCGAATGGCCGAGGAGTTGAGGCCGACGAGCCGAACACTTGATGCCATATTTGGCTCAGTACCTGTGAGGCCGTCTGGCCGAAAAGTTGAGGCCGAATGGCCAAGCAATTGAGGCCGAAGGGCCGAACACCTGTTGCCAAATTTGGCTAAGTACCTAAGGCCGAATGGACGAGGAATTGCGGCCGAAGGGTCGAACACTTGATGCTAGATTTGGCTAAGTCCCTGTGAGGCCGAATGACCGAGCAGTTGAGGCCGAATGGCCAAGCAATTGAGGCCGAAGGGCCGAATACCTGTTGCCAAATTTGGCTAAGTACCTAAGGCCGAATGGCCGACGAGTTGAGGCCGAAGGGCCAAACACTTGATCCCAATTTGGCTAAGTACCTGTGACGCCGAATGGCCAAGTTGTTTAGGCCGAATGGCCAAGCAATAGAGGCCGAAGGGCCGAATACCTGTTTCCAAATTCGGATTAGTACCTAAGGCAGAATGGCCGAAGGGCCGAACACTTGATGTCAGTTTTAGCTAACTACCTGTGAGACCGAATGGCCGAGCAGTTGAGGCCGAATGGCCAAGCAATTGAGGTCGAAGGGCCGAATACCTGTTGCAGAATTTCCCTAAGTACCTAAGGCCGAAGGTCCCAACACTTGGTGCCAGATTTGGCTAAGTGTCTGTGAGGCCGAATGGCTGAGCAGTTGAGGCCGAATGGCCAAGCAATTGAGGCCGAAGGGCCGAATACTTATTGCCAAATTTGGCTAAGTACCGGTCGAATGGCCGAGGAATAGAGGCCGACGGGCCGAAACCTTCATGCCATATTTGGTGACCTTCAGTACTTGTGAGGCCGAAACCTTCAGTACTTGTGAGGCCGAATGGTCGAGAAGTTGAGGCCGAATGGCCAAGCAATTGAGACCGAAGGGCTGAATACCTGTTGCCAAATTTGGCTAAGTACCTAAGGCTGAATGGAAGAGGAGTTGACGCCGAAGGACTGAAAACTTGATGCCAGATTTGGCTACGTACCTGTGAGATCGAATGACTGAGGAGTTGAGGTCGAATGGCCAAGCAATTGAAGCCAAAGGGCTGAATACCTGTTGCCAAATTTGGCTATGTACCTAAGGCCAAATGGCCAAGGATTTGAGGCCGAACGACCGAACACTTGATGCCAGATTTTGCTAAGTACTTGTGAGGCCGAATGGCCAAGCAATTGAGGCTAAAGGGCCGAATACTTGTTTCCAAATTTGGATAAGTAAATAAGGTAGAATGGCCGAAGGGCCGAACACTTGATGCCAGTGATGAATCGATATTTTATTGATTTCACTTAGTTTATTGTGCTAGAATTAATCAGGGAATTGTGCTTAAATGTCCGGTATTTTCTCGTTTTTCCTAATTGTGCTTAATTTGATCGGAAATTCTAATTTTAATTAATTTGAATTTTCTGAGCTAATTATTTGCATTATTATTTTCAGGGAAAATTTTGGAAACACAATTTGGGACATTTGGAGGACAACAAATAATTCAAGACTCTTGTCATAGACATTTCAAATTTAATTATTTTGAAACTTAGTATTTTAGATAGTTTTTAATTAAATTTGTAAACATTGAATCAATCTTTGGCAAAATAGTTTGAGCCCATTTAGGAAACACTTGGCAACCCTAGGGTTGGGTGGACCCCACCCTAAATTTTGAGAGACACATGGTCCTAGGGATTTTAAAAAAAATATACCATCCGTCACTCAATATATCATTCTCGACTGAAAGGAAAAAGAGTGTGTGCAACGTTTTCAAAAGGAGGAGGGCTGCAACGTTTTTAGAGAGCTTTGGACGTTTCTTTTCTGGGAGTATTTTTTCTTCTTTGAACAATGTGTATCTTTTTGGATGTTGGTTGAAAATAAATGTGGAGCCGTCTTTTTTGCTTTTTTATTTCTTTTGGAACGATGTCTAGCAGGTCTTGAATGCATTGAGATTTCTTTTTCATTTGATTTATTATTTTCGGTGCTGAAATGAAGATTTAATATTAAGAGTAGCTCATGGTTCTGCTGCAAGTGTAGCGCTAGTTTCATTTTAATAATAGCATACTCTTTTCAAGTTTGAAGCAGTTGAAACGGTGCTTATTTTGGGCTGGAACGGTGCTCACTTAGTTGGGATGTCACGGCCTGTACAGCAGCCGCCCCTCTATTCTTATTTTTTTTTTTTATTGCTTTGAACATTTTCTTTGAGATGTAAGAAGTTACAAAAGTTTGGTTCCATTTCCTAGTTTTGGAGTCTATTTTTTTTTACGCTATTTTCTAATGAATGAATGAAGGAGTGCATTTTTCTTTTGCTTTTCTATTTTAGTGCAGTGGCAATTTCTTTTTTCTTTTTTTTATTTGATTAAGTGATGTAGGTGCTGGAAGAGGCGGCATTCATATTTATTTTCACATGCACTCAATCATTTTGTTGGAGGAAACGGTGATTGTTTTGTTTGGAAAAAGAATTTGTCTTTTCTTGAGAAGCATTGTTGCAGTGATTAATTTCCTTTAGAGTTTCACATTTCAATTTGAATTAAGGTGCTACTATCGTGTCTAAGAGGGAATAGTTCCAAAATGAATTTTTGTTCCTTTACTGTTCAAGTCTTTTCTTTGCACTGTGTCCATGATGAATTTTTTTTAGCTCTAGCATTTTATTAGTTTTAATTGCAATTTCTAAACCGCGCATCCAATAGTGTTTAATGACATTTTGGTTCTGTTTCATTTCATTTTCATGGGATTGCGTTTTACTTTAATGTTGTTTATTTTGAGATTTTGATAATTTATTTGCCATGTTAGCTTAGGTTAGGTGTGTTGGTCATTAGCGATATTACATTGCTTCTTTGGAAGCATAGTGATTGAGTTAATGACCAATCGTTTTCACATTCCATTTTTTACATTTCTTTTTAAATTTCTGTTGCATTCGTGTTTTAATTTAGTTTATCCGCATTCACAATCCTTTCATAACCCCCCCCCCCTTCCGTGTGAGACCTAAGCCTCGAACCACATTTGGTCCTTGAGAGACGACCTAGGGGTCATTCCCTAGCTATACTGCATTTCTTATATGCAATCAAATTTGTGTGGGTTGCGACACCCATCAAATTTTGGCATCGCTGCCGGGGACCAATGGTTCGGTTTTAGGTCTTTGTTGTGTTAGTGTGTGTTTTGTTTTGTCTCGTGTTGTGAGTGTGATGTTCTGTTTTGTGTGTTCGTCATTGTGTGTTGCATTTAGGTAGCTTAGGTCGCATATTTTCAGCGCATTCTTCTTTTCCCCCTTCTTTCCCATGTCTACCTGTTTTGGCTATGTGGATACTGTTACTTCTGCCTGTGCCTCTGATATTGCTTCTCATGCATATTCTGCTGATTTTTATGTTGAGAACAATATGACTCATCTTTCCATTCTTGAGAGTGCTCTTTGGGAGCCGGTTCCACTTGATGAGGTTGATGTTCATTGCGTTCTCACCTCTGGACTTACAGATTTGCTGCCTAGGTTTCATGGGTTTGCAGGTGAATGCCCAGATAGACATTTGGAGGAGTTCTATACCATTTGCTCTTCAAAGAAACCTCTTCATGTCCCTGATGATCACATGTTTTTAAGGGCATTTCCGCATTCATTAGAAGAAGCAGAATGGGAGTGGCTTATTCATCTTCCACCAGAATTCAGGGCCAATTGGGGAGATCTTAAGCATTTGTTTTTGGATAGATTCTCCCCTACTCAGCATCATTTTGATTCATATAGCAACGATCCTGGGTGGAATGATCCTGACCTGGGATGGTATGGTACTTCACAGCTTCAATATCAAGAACCACCATTCCAGAGTACTTGTATGCCTCCACCTGTCCAAGAGCCACAACAGCTGCAGTTTCATGACCCTGCCCAAGCAACTCCTCATCCTTCCACTACTTCTGAGCCTACATTGAAGGAGTTATTGGAGCAGATGACTATTCTGGACATTCAGTTCCGGCGAGAGAACATGGAGTTTCAGCAGGAGACCAGTGCTTCCATTCAGAGTTTGACTGATCAGATGGGCAGATGGTCACTCAGCTCATTGAGGAACAGTCTCAAGTTTCAGAGGAATCACCATTTCAGGCTGTTTAGATTCTAGATGATGTTGATGGCATCCACATAGGAGATGAGGAGCAGAGTCATGAGCTTAGTGTTGTGCCACCTACTTTCCCACACTCCTATGTCCCCAGTCTTGCACCTGAGGAGACTGATGAAGAATTTGAGGACCAGGCTGACATAAGTACCACTTTTGAGATAGGTAGACCAGCTTCACCTTCCACCACTCAACCAATTTTCAAGGAAGTGGAGGTAGACACACCTATTATTGATTCTGTTGTTGATGATTATGTTGTTGATAGGTATGTTATTGATGATTGTATTGTTGATGAGCATGATTTTCATTCCCCCTCTTTGCATGATGAAAACCACTTTATGTTATCACATTTGAATGTTTGTTCTCCATGCACTGAACATGAATCTGAACCTGTGATTGATATTGTTTCTATTTCTGAAATTGATGCATGTTTTGAGGGTATATCGGAGGTTCAAGCTCTTACACTGGGATTGGGTGTTATACCTCTGTATGTTATTTCTGTGGAACCATATTGCACTAACCATGTTGCAGGAGGTACATATAGATTTGATCAACACACACCCATGGTGGAAGACAAAGGTGCCGACAGTTTGAAGACTAATAGGCACCAGCTGAACCTGCTCATCAACAATCACTGCTTCTTGGATCAGCTGTGGAGGACATCTCCCTGCTTGATCAAATTTGGAGGATGAAGCAGTTCTTCCTCAACACTTCTTTGCTGAATCTTGTGGTGGAAGACATCTCCCTGAAAGTCCAAAATTGGCAACTGCCACCATGATCAGGGGAGTTTTCCCTTTTCCCTTATTCCCCTTTCCCGCTTTTATTGCACTTGTCCATGATCTGTTGATTGTTCCGATTTCTGATCTTATGCTTGTGACACATTGAGGACATTGTGTAGTTTAAGTGTGGTCTATTGGGGGAGATTCTGAATTTTCTTTGATTAGTTTATGTTTTCTGCGTTAAATTTTTTGTTTTCTAGGTTGTTTTTGTTTTGTCTTGTGTACAGTTTTGCATGTTTCTCTTGATTTCTGGACTTGGTTTAGATTGTAGACATGTCTTTCACTTTATTGATACTCTGATTTGCTTGAATCCTTTGTTTTTCTTTCCTTGGGAGGATGATTATGATGCTTGAGAGAGTTGATTTGATTGTGACAGAAATTACCTTATGTGAGATTTGAGCCGCTTTATATTCTTTCTTGTGTGTGATATGTCTCTTGATTGCTTGCACATTTGCCTTGGCTTGACTCTGTTCATGATTCTTGATTGATATGCATGTTTGGAAGTGATAAAGGCAGTTTTGTTGTTGAGCCTCTCTAGCCAGATGAGCCCACCTTGTTGTGATCCCTTGATAACCCCTTTTGAGCCTATACTTTCCCCATTTCTTTGTTTTGAAGCTGATACACTAGCCCTAAGTGAAAAACCATGATTACCTTAACCTTAGGGAATTTTGGAGCTTTGGAAATGTTTTGGGAACAAGTGTGGTCTCCCTGGGGATTCAGATGAATTGGCTAGGTGGTTCCTCTTCTTGCTTTTGTTTTGTAAATATGGTGTATCTTGTCTCTTAGAGTTATGTCCAAAATAGAGAGAAAAGAAAAGAGACAAGATGAAGAAAAAAATAAAAAATAAAAAATATAGAGAAAAATGAAAAAAAAAATGTGTGAATAATGGAGTCAAGAAGAGGATTAAATTAGAGGGTTTGGGTGTTATTTAACTGTGATTTCACTTGTTCCCCATTGCTCCTCTATTTCTTTTGGTTTGTAGCTTCTCATCCATATCATATCCTCCGTTTTCCTTGGCCCCATTACATCCATAAAAGACCTTTTGATTTGAACATGCATATGTTTTTGAATGTTGATATTAGAGGCTTGCCAAGTCTGTCTGTGTTTGCTTTCTTGAGTGCATTGAGTTTACATTGTTTACCTTAGACACTTGAGAGAAACACTAATAGTGCATCTGTGAGGTTCTGTTGCTTTTGATTCACCTCTTGACCTGATTGATCATTTTTCCATGTCTTGAATTGCATGGATGATTTCATGAGTATCTGCTTTCCTTGATTCTGTGTTGGATACTGTCTACTTCCTTTCTCTGTCCACTTCCTTTAATTGTCCAGATTTCTTGAGAATCGTGTAACTCTGTTTGTTTCTTTCATTGTGAGTCTTTGTTTCTGTGTGATAATTCCCTGATGTCTGTTGAACTGTTCCCTGTTTTTCGTCTTGGTTTTGCCCAGGAGTGCAAAAGACTAAGTGTGGTCTATTTTGATGAATCAATATTTTATTGATTTCACTTAGTTTATTGTGCTAGAATTAATCAGGGAATTGTGCTTAAATGTCTGGTATTTTCCCGTTTTTCCTAATTGTGCTTAATTTGATCGAAAATTCTAATTTTAATTAATTTGAATTTTCTGAGCTAATTATTTACATTATTATTTTCAGGGAAAATTTTGGAAACACAATTTGGGACATTTGGAGGACACCAAATAATTCAAGACTCTTGTCATAGACATTTCAAATTTAATTATTTTGAAACTTAGTAGTCTAGATAGTTTTTAATTAAATTTGTAAACATTTGGCCAATTTTTGGCAAAATAGTTTGAGCCCATTTAGGAAACACTTGGCAACCCTAGGGTTGGGTGAACCCCACCCTAAATTTTGAGAGACACATGGTCCTAGGGATTTTAAAAAAAATATACCAGTCGTCACTCAATATATCATTCTCGGCTTAAAGGAAAAAAAGTGTGTGCAACGTTTTCAAAAGGAGGAGGGCTGCAACGTTTTTTAGAGAGCTTTGGACGTTTCTTTTCTGGGAGTATTTTTTCTTCTTTGAACAATGTGTATCTTCTTGGATGTTGGTTGAAAATAAATGTCCAGCCGTCATTTTTGCTTTTTTATTTCTTTTGGAACGTTGTCTAGCAGGTCTTGAATGCATTGAGATTTCTTTTTCCATTTGATTTATTATTTTCGGTGCTGGAATGAAGATTTAATATTAAGAGTAGCTCATGGTTCTGCTGCAAGTGTAGCGCTAGTTTCATTTTAATAATAGCAAACTCTTTTCAAGTTTGAAGCAGCTGAAACGGTGCTTATTTTGGGCTCTTCATTCAATTTTTTCTCAATTACACATGTAAACTTTAAAATAACCTTTGGAGAAATTAATTACACAAACTCAGTCTAAAACACAGTTCATTTAATTATGCAGTGAGCCAATTTCTATCACAGGCTGTATTTATCAAATCTCAGACAAGGTTTCTATAATAAAAGATCACCAGTCTGACATCCAGAGTTCAATCATAGAGTAAGTAAACACATTCCATAAGACTATAGGGTACACTACTTTTAGAGTCCAACTCAGTGGGATAACTAACAACAATCAGTAACAGAATATATGTTAGTCTGTGTCAGTGACATACTCTGACACCAATTCTATTTTTCCACACAATAATATTATCTACTTTGTCTGGGTAATGATATGGATCTCCTATGCTGCTAAATTATACTTTTGTCATTCAAACATGATTATTTTGACTTTTCATTTATTTCATCCTTTGAGGAAAATAAAAATACTAGAGTATGAGATATAGATCATTTACAATTTGAGTCTTCACTATAGTAATCGTGCTTCTACATTCTAAATATTGTGTTTGATATATCACCAGTGGAGGACAATGTTCATTGCCCTCCCTAAGTAAGAAAAACAGCACAAAATATGAGATATAGATCATTTACAATTTCTCAACAGTCAAAGTCTGTTACATTATTACATCTTCTGAACGACAGTTATTTCACTATCTACTGCCTTGGTTTGAGCTTAAGGGCGGCACTGTAGGAATTCAAGAACAAAATCATAAATTGTTGGACAAAGGTGAAATATGTAAGATTGAAAAGGAGACACGGTTGAAGCGATTACTTACCTGTTGATACAGTAACGTTTTCCTGTGGGAGGAGGACCATCATCAAACACATGTCCAAGATGCGCATCACAAGCAGCACAGAGAACCTCCTGGCGAGGCATGAAAATAATTGACAAATCCAATTTTGATTTCACATTGTTGCCCAGAGGCTCGTAATAGGATGGCCACCCAGTTCCACTATTGAACTTAGTAGATGAACTGTAAAAGAAAAATTGAATTTGATGATTGAGGCCACTGTAAGAAAATGACATTAAGATTTCTGTATGGATATAAAATCACTTACTCGAATAATGGCGTGTCACAACATATGCAGTGGTAAATTCCTGGGGTTTTAGTATTCCAATACTCCCTAAAATAATTTAAAAAAAAAAAGTTGATAATTACAGCAATGACATGGGAATAAAATTCTAGTGATACATCTAACCATCTGTTCTCTTGTCAGAAAATTACACAAATATCCTATAGTCATATTTATGAAAAACAAAAAATATGTAGAGTATATACACAAAATTCAACGGATTTTAGGTAATTATGTCTGCATCTCCAAATTGTTTCAAACCTTTTTATTGAAAGGGAAGTTATTAAATAATTCTTTACAAAATACACAATTCGCAGCTCAGCTACAACTAAAAAATTATAATCTTTTCTCTCCCTGAGTATTTTCCCTCACTATTTTTCTTGCTATTGGAATTATATTTATAGTAGTTATAATTGTAATATGTATACACGCACAAATATATTATGTTCTGCTCATTTAATTTTGTTACTTTTATGCAATCCCCTATATTCTATTGGCTTTCCTTCTTCTTTCAGTAAAAAAATATTACTTTATTCAATATTTTAGTTGTATGACCAAGTAAAACAATTTCCCACTCTAAGACTAGTTTCAACTTGTCTTCACATATTGATCAATGCAATAACCTTCTTCAGTTTGTCATTCTAACACGCCAGCTAAAGCTGAACACACACTGCGGTTTCTCAATAGTCACCACCTTTGTTAATGTTAAGAAATGAACTTGAAACCTAACTCAATCACACAAAACTGGATTATAAGGTGAGGTTTGATCTACTTATGTAGTGTGAATTGGTCTTATCTCTAATTAATATAAAACTTCTGAAACACCCCCTCACATTGAGACGTATACATATCGTGCATGAAGCTAGACATTAATGAGTGATCTAATATTGGATGGAACAATAAATAAACTTTACTAGGATAGACTTGAACTAATGGCTCTGATACTGATAACAGTTGAAAAACCGTTATTTTCATATGCTATTTTGGATCAAATTACACCCTTTATTGCTTAGAATGAGCTTAAAATAAAGTAAAACTCAATAAATGAGTCAGTCGAGAGTCAAAAGCTGTTTTTAGCGATATTATGCTTGTTTTGCATTGTTTTGCAGCAAAATTGATAGAAGTGAAGATTGGGGATGAAAATGAAGGTCATAGACTCAAGAAAAAGGAAGAAAATTGAAGAAATGAAGAGTCTTGGGACCGCCCGGCAGTAGACCCCTGGCGCCGGGCGGTCAGACGGGAGAGCAGAGGATGCCGGGCGGCAGACCCCTGACGCCGGGCGGTTTTGCGGCACAAGGCAAACCGTCGGGCGGTAGACCCCTACCGCCGGGCGGTGGCGCGATTTAGGGTACACCTCCGGGCGGCAAAGTGTGACGCCGGACGGTGGTCAGATCGGCTTGGGCCTATTTTTCTGTTGCGCTCCTCAGTTATAAATAGCCCTGTTACGAATTCCAATTCATTCTTTTGACAGAGGAGGGCAGCCAGACCTACTTTTCACTCTCTGGAGAGGATCTCTTGGATGCTTGGGCTCCTTTTCATCTTTTCTAGAGTTTGTTTTCCATATCTTCCATTATTTTCATCTTGGTTCACCATGACTATGGTGAACTAAACCCTTTTTGTTGTTGGGAGAACAATGTAATCTTTTGATACTCTCTTTTATTGAAACTCTTGTTTGATTATATGAATTTCATATGCGTTTGTTATCAATTGTTGGGTTCTCATCTGTGCTTAAAGCTTTTATCGTTTAACTCATTCGGTAACTGATATTTGCCTTTATTGATATGGGGACGTACAATAATGACATGAACTGGTGAGAAATTCCTTGGTTAAGCAATACCACCTAGGGATAGGGGGTAGGACGACCAATTGTTTTTGCTTCTGTTTGTAATGCGTTGCTAGTTACTAGGGGGGGCTAGGGATAGCAAGCCAGTAATTAGTAATAGGCCCTTTTCGCCGAGGGATCAGGCTAAGGGGAGGCCAAGAAAGTTTGCATGCAATTAGATAATAAAGCAATCTAAACAAGAGGAGTAAATAAGAGAGAGAGGATTAGATGAAATTGTAAACCCCCAACAACTCCATTCACCCATCTTCTTAATCTTGTCAATTGAATCACACATTGCATGTTTATTTTTTGTCTTTGCATTCACCACAATTATTATTTTTTCTTTCACAAGTCTTACGATTTTGATTTACGCGAACGATAAGGCCTTTCGAGTCTTATGGGAAGAACGATAATGGGTTCTACCATTTTTATTACTTGATACGATATGGTACACTTGCCATTCCGCTAACAAGTTTTTGGCGCCGCTGCCGGGGACTCGAGGTTTAACTTTTTCTAGTAGTGTGGATTGACTAAGTTTGACTTGTTTGCATGTTTATTTTTAATTCTGTTATAATAAATGTTCTCTAGGGTTTTGTGCCTAATGTTTGCATAATGCAGTACGGAAAGGATTTGATTATATGGGCACTCAATCCTACCAAAATAATTTCAACCACTGGTGGAAACCTCACTCATACATGGATCAAAGTCAATATGGACAAGCTACTAAGCCTCAATTCAGGCCTATACAAAAAGGGCAGAATCCGATGAACTTTTTCAGAGGATTTTGAATTTTGAACCATACCATGTCAAAAGCATGGATGAGAGGCAACATTATCATTGGCAGCAACAATGCTCTTCACCAATAGAAACGTGAGAGTATGATCAACAACTTTGTCAACAAACAGCTGATGTGACAGATCAAGTCAAAAGCTTGAATGAAAAGTTTGACAAATTTCTAGAGAGGTGTGAATCCAAGAGATATGAAGTTACCTTCAGGAATTTGGAGACACAAATTGATGAGGTTGAGAAGGTGGAGAGAGAAGTGGAAGAGATAGAAGAGGAGAAAATAATGGAAGATGAAGCAAAAAGGTTAAGTGAGGGAGAGAAAGATGAGGAGAAAAAACAAGCGGTGATTGAGAAAAAAGAAAAAAATAAGAAAATAAGAAAAAAGAAAAAAAAATAAGAAAATAAGAAAAAAGAAAAAAAGAAAGTGGAAGAAGGAGAAGATTGAGAAAAGGAGGAAGAGAGGACAGAAGAAAAGATCACATGAAAAACCTCTTCCTCATAAAAACAAAAATCATAGGAAGGGAAAGAAGTTCAAGCTAGCAATCTTCAAGAAATTGGAGATTAAAGTTCCTATGGTTGAAACATGGAAGCATGTGCTTGGTATTCTCAACTTTATGAAGAAATTCAGCAGGAAGAAGAAAAAGAAAAGAATATCAAGAAAGAGGAGTATTAACACCTACTGATGGGTGCTTGAACTCTATCGGGTCAAGCTAATGACCTTAAAAGAGCACTTGTTGGGAGGCAACCCAGTTTTTAAATTTTTTTTATCTTTTATTTCGTTTTGATTTTATTTGATTTTATTTTATTTTATTTTATTTTATTTTATTTTATTTTATTTGATCTGATTTGATTTGATGTGATTTGGTTTTTATTTTTGTGTTATGCGCTGCTTCTGATGGCAGTAATGATAACATCTACTGATGGATGTTAGGTGATTTGATGTCTACTGATGGATGTCAATGAAGATAAGAAAGATTAGCATCTACTGATGGATGCTATATGGTTAGACATTTACTGATGGATGTCACTGACAGCATTTACTGATGAATGCTACTGGGATAACATCTACTGAGGGATGCTAGAGGATTTCGGTATCTACTGAAGGATGCAGGGAAGTACACCTACTGAAGGGTGTTGGAAAGATTTGCGCTTACTGACAAGTGCTAAACAGGTTTGGGTCAGGCTCGTGACGTTAAACAAGCGCTACTAGGAGGCAACCTAGATTCTCTCATTCGCTTTTTCATTTTAAATTCTTAGAATAGGTTGAATTTTATTTTCAGTGTGTCTGCTTGGCTTGAATACTCTTTCTGAAGATGTTTGACTGAATAATTTGCATGATGAGCTTATTTGATGATGATTTGATGTGAATGATTATTGAGTTGTGTTGCATGTTGATACCCTGTGAAACAAATGTGTGATGAATTATGATTGTGGTTATGATGCTAAGCAGGGTGTATGAATGACTATGTGTGAGGAAGCATGTTGTGTGAGGTATTGAGCCCTAGAGTTTTTATGGTTGTATGTATTGTTCACAATGAAGCATGAATTTTATTGCCTTAATCTTGATGATTGATTGATTTTTATGTGAATGTCATATGATCAAGGCCATGTTTGAAAACCCTTCTCTAGCTAAATTTTCACCCAAAAAGCTTTAAAGATTATACCCTTTTTGAACCTTAGCCTTAAACAGGAAGAAAACCCTTGATTTGAAATTACTTATCTTGAGTTGGGTTGAGAATAATTGTATGGCATGAAAAGGTTCAAGTTTGGGATTATATGGGGAAAATGGAAAGGCAAAAGAAAAACATTGAGCTCAAGTATTGAAAAGAAAAATACATGAGTAGAGAAAAAGAAAAGAAAAGAGTAAAAGCATGAAGGTGAGCTCAATGAAAAAGAAAAAGGGAAGAAGTTGGGATTGAGTGAAATTGGTGACAAAGAGAGAGTTTAAACTTGAACCTTTTCATTGATGAGATAGTTCTTTTGACTCAAGAATTTTGTGATCTAGAAAAACCAATTTTTCTTGATAGTCCGACCTCATTACAAGCCTTGGAAATGTCCTTTTGATGGCATTTGCATATAAAGATGTTGATTGTTTGCGATGAATGGCAATTTTATTTCGTGTGACTTGTGAACAATAAAGAGTGGAGTGCTACCCTAAACACTTGAGTGATTGAGTGAAACACTTGCTTGGTGAGAACTTCTAAAGTTCATGATTACATTTTTGTTTAGTGGACTCATCATTCATAATGTGTGACATCTGTTGAGGAAAGTATGAGCTAAATTAAGAAGAGAACATGCATGCATATTGATTTGATTTCACTGATTATCTGAAATTGAGTAAGTCTTGTCATGTACTTTAGGAGTGCTGAATCATTGGATGAAATGGTAGAAAGCCAACCTCTGTTTGTTATTTTGTTTTGTTTTGTTTTGCTTGAGGACAAGCAAAGTTCTAAGTTTGGGGTTGTGATAACGGTTGAAAAACCGTTATTTTCATATGCTATTTTGGACCAACTTACACCCTTTATTGCTTAGAATGAGCTTAGAATCAAATAAAACTCAATAAATGAGTCAGTCGAAAGTCAAAAGCTGTTTTTAGCGATATTATGCTTGTTTTGCAGCAAAATTGATAGAAGTGAAGATTGGAGATGAAAATGAAGGTCATAGACTCAAGAAAAAGGAAGAAAATTGAAGAAAAGAAGAGTCTAGGGACGGCTCGACGGTAGACCCCTGGCGCCGAGCGATCAGACGGGAGAGCAGAGGACGCCGGGCAGCAGACCCCTGACGCCGGGCAGTGGCGCGATTTAGGGTACACCGCCGGGCGGCAAAGTGTGACGCCGGGCAGTCGTCAAATGGGCTTGGGCCTATTTTTCTGTTGCGCTCCTCAGTTATAAATAGCCCTGTTACGAATTCCAATTCATTCTTTTGACAGAGGAGGGCGGCCATACCTACTTTTCACTCTCTGAAGAGGATCTCTTGGATGCTTGGGCTCCTTTTCATCTTTTCTAGAGTTTGTTTTCCATATCTTCCATTATTTTCATCTTGGTTCACCATGACTATGGTGAACTAAACTCTTTTTGTTGTTGGGGGAACAATGTAATCTTTTGATACTCTCTTTTATTGAAACTCTTGTTTGATTATATGAATTTGATATGCGTTTATTATCAATTGTTGTGTTCTCATCTGTGCTTAAAGCTTTTATCGTTTAACTCATTCGGTAACTGATATTTGCCTTTATTGATATGGGGACGTACAGTAATGACATGAACTGGTGAGAAATTCCTTGGTTAAGCAATACCACCTAGGGATAGGGGGTAGGACGACCAATTGTTTTTGCTTCTGTTTGTAATGCGTTGCTAGTTACTAGGGGAGGCTAGGGATAGCAAGTCGATAATTAGTAATAAGCCATTTCTGCCGAGGGATCGGGCTAAGGGGAGGCCAAGAAAGTTTGCATGCAATTAGATAATACAACAATCTAAACAAGAGGAGTAAATAAGAGAGAGAGGATTAGATGAAATTGTAAACCCCCAACAACTGCATTCATCCATCGTCTTAATCTTGTCAATTGAATCACACATTGCATGTTTATTTTCTGTCTTTGCATTCACCACAATTATTAATTTTTCTTTCACAAGTCTTACGATTTTGATTCACGCGAACGATAAGGGCTTTCGAGTCTCATGGGAAGAACGATAATTTGTTTTACCATTTTTATTACTTGATACGATATGGTACACTTGCCATTCCTCTAACAGATACCATGTTAAAAAATAGACTTTAAACTTAACTCAACCCTACAATACTGGCTTGTAAGATGAGGTTTACATCCATTTATATTTTATAAATTGACCTTATCTCTAATCGATATGGAACTTTTTATCATATACACTGGACTATGATTATTACTATGCAAAACACTTTTCTGCTAGATGAATCCCAACACTATTGAAAATTCTTGAAGTCATATAAACTCTTTCAGGTCTTTTGTAACTGCAATATACAGAGAATAAATCAATGATCTTTTGCATTTGTGTTGTTCAACTAACAATGGCGGTACCAATAGTGCAAATGTTACCAGTGGTACTTCATGATCAACTTCACTTCCAAAGCCTACATCTAAGTAGTCTTCTACTTTTGATTCTCCTTTACTAAAGTACAAACACTTTTTTCTGATACCACATAGATTCCTCAAAATCCACTTGATTGCTTCCTAGTGAGCTTCACCTACATTTGATGCAAACCTACTAACAACTCTCATTGTATGGCCAATATCTGAGTTTGTAGAAACCATTGCATACATCAAACTTCAAGTGGCTAAAGCATATGGTATCTTAGCCATGAATTTTTTTTTCTGCTTTTGTTTGCGGTGATTGATCCTTGGATAGGAAAAAATGACTAGCCATAAGTGCATTAACTAACTTGACATCTCCCATGTCAAATTTTTGCAAAACAAGATTGGTATGCTCTGCTTGAGATAATTGCAAAATTTCCTCTTTGCTTGTCTCTTATGAATTACATTGCAAGGATTTTTTTCATTAGACCCCGTTCTTGTAAAATTCATTTGATAGTGACATCTCCAAGCTTTAATTTCACCTACATTTGCACCTACTACTACAATATTATAGGACTTAGTCATATAACTAAAATCATGAATGATGCAATTTTACTAAGAGAAAAAGAATAAAAACCAGCAAAATTGAAGGGATTGGATAAAAATACAAAACCTAGATGAGCGGGACAGAATCTATTTGTGCATGGAAAGGTGAAAATTGAGAAATTTGATAATGCAAACTATGACTTTTGGAAGATGCAAATCATATGTATCAATTGAAGTTGTATCGACCACTCTTAGCAAACAAATCATAGGGTATTAATGATTAAAATTGGGCTTTTCTTGATAAGCAAGCCCTCAGAGTTATTTATTTGATATCATCTTGCAATGTTGCTTTCAACATTGGAAAAGAAACATCCACAGTGGATCCCATGGTGGCTCTTTCTAGTATGTATGAGAAACCTTCAGTCACAAACAACATTCCTTCAATGATGCACGCAGTTGTTAATTTGCAAGTGACTGATAGCGTATCAACAACATAACAATGTATGTGTGATTCTCAATAAAGAGATCAAGAGGAAGAAATTTGACCATAGGATATAACCATAGTGATGGCTAAACCAATGTTATCAATATTGGATAACAAAAAATATCGAAGACTCAAAAATCCTTGATAAAGTTAACAAAAACCATATCAAGTTATGGCAGACACAAGGTAGTGAAAAGAAATATAATACCCTCACATATAATTCTAATGCAAAAGATTTGATATTGAAAACAGCTGGCAGCGGCAACAGCAACCAGTGAGCAGTGACGGAAGTTGCTGACATTATTTGTTGGTAGTAGTAAGCAACAAGGGCAAAAGGAGGATGAAGAAGAATAAAAGAGAGGAGTGGTTAAAGTTGTGTGTATTAAGTTAAATTAAATTTTGCCGTCCAATTTTTAACCATGTCCTTTAAACATTCGGAATACAAATATAACGTTGCTGCTAGTCATGTCAAAACGGGTCACTCAACCCGACTCGGCTTGGCCCGGCCCACAATGGGTTGATCACTTAGTGAGTCAACCCAACCCGTCTCATTTATTAGCAAACCAGAAAAACTTTGGGATTGATGGGACACTTTGGGATTGCAAAAACTTTAGTTATTCTTCATGAGCATTTCTATTGGCCTCATATGCATAAACATGTAGCTAAGTTTTGTAGTCAATGCATTCCATTAAGCATGCAATCCACCACCCACCCTCATGCCTTGTACACTCCTTTACCTGTGCCTAGTAGTCCTTGGGTTGACATTTCTATGGATTTTGTTTTGGGTTTACCTAGAACACAGCGAGGGATGGATTCTATCTTTGTGGTAGTGGATCGTTTTTCAAAAATGGCACATTTTATTCCCTGACACAAAGTAGATGATGTTGTCCACATTGCTAACTTATTCTTTAGAGAGGTCGTATGTCTGCATGGTTTGCCTAAGACAATAGTTTCTGATCGAGATTCAAAGTTCCTTAGTCATTTCTGGCGATCTTTATGGAACAAGTTGGGCACTAAACTTCTTTTCTCTACCACTTGTCATCCACAAACTGATGGTCAAACTGAGGTGACTAATAGAAGTTTGGGTCAATTGTTGAGATGTTGTCTTAAGGGCAATCCACGCTAGTAAGAGTTACTACCCCATATTGAGTTCGCTTATAATAGGGTTGTCAACTCTACTTCCACTCATTCTCCTTTTCACATTGTTTATGGGTTTAACCCCCTCACTCCATTGGATTTTCTTCCCCTTCCTGACTTTGAGTCCATGTGCTTAGATGGTGTGTCCAAAGCGCAAATCATTAAAGATTTGCATAGTAGAGTTAAGACGCGCATTGAACACACCAATCAAAAGCATGCATCTAGTCTCAATAAGCGTAGGAAAAAGGTTACTTTCTCTCCTGGTGATTGGGTGTGGATTCATTTGTGCAATGATAGATTTCCTGCGCAACGGAAATCCAAACTCAATCCTAGAGGAGATGGTCCTTTTCAAGTCCTACGCAAAATAAATGATAATGCATATGAGATTCATTTGCCTGACACTTATAATGTACATCCTACTTTTAATGTGGCTGATCTTTCTCCTTTTGCAGATTTGGCAGATTCGTGGTCGAATCCTCTCCAACCTGCGGGGGATGATGTGATCATAGATGGGCCAAGTAATGAAGAGAATAAAAGGATGACAAAAAGCATGGCTAAAGGAAACCATTTTACTTCTTGTCTTCTCTATACATTTGTACAAAAAAAAGTAGAGTAGGTTTCCTAGGCGTGTATTTGCCTCTTTGATTTCTTTCCTTTAGTTCTAGTGAATAATCGCTTATAAACTCCTCTTTCTCTTTAAGAACAAGCAATGTGGGACTCTCCATGGCTTGATCTTAAAAAGAAAAGAAGAGGAAATGGACGTTCTAGGTGTGTAACACTAGATAGCATAGCTAGCTTTCATGTTTTGAACTATAGGAGAACTAGTTGCCTTATAAACCCTTTGGAATGGAGAGATTTAAGCAATGTGGGACTTAAAAGCCACTAGGGGACGTACAACAGCTGTTGGCCGGCTTTCACACTACCAGTGTTTGCCATGTGCCGCCCTGGTTTAAATTTTATAACACTGGGCTAAACCACATCATACAATCCGGATACCAGATGATACGCTCTTGTTTTGAATTTGAATCCTCAAAAAGCACAAAGAAAACTAAATCAAAGAATAACACGAAATAACATAGAGATGGAGACGTCACAATCTAGCAGTTAATGAAAATTAACCACAAAGATTGTCTTTTATAAGAACCAAAGTTGGGGATGCCACAATCTAACATATTGATAAGTCCAGAAAGATTCACTGCAAAGAATTCAATCTTTGAAAAGAACCAGAGTTCTAAACCAGGAACCTAAGAGAATCTTCTCTCAACGAAAAATCAATTTTCATGTAATGACCATCCAAAGAGTCTACATATGTATTTGGTGTCCCTATATGTAGGCACAAATGTTTAACTCACCTAACCCATAAAAGAAAACCCAAAGACATCAGATCTAAAAATAACTTGAAAATTTAAAAACAAACTATTTGCCCAGTGAAACACCTTTCTTGCCCTACGACTACTCAACATTCTAGCCTAATGAGATAGGCAATTCACTTAACGAACTTTCAAAATTAAAATAAATTACAAAGGCTTTAGATGCTTAAAGTTTTTCCTATAATTGTGTATTGCCATGATCTTCATGTCTTCATGTCCTTTGAATTGCAAAGCCTCCTCCTCAAGTTCTTCTTGTATTGAATCAGGGGACAATCCTCTATTAAACCCTTCTTCTTAAAGAGAATTTGACCTCGAATTCATACCACTTGAAAATTCCTTTTCCTTTGTATTGGATCAAGGGGTAGTCCTCTATCACTACATTCTTCCATAAAAATTATTAGAAGATTCCAAAGGGTTCAATTACAATTGTTCATGATAATAAGAGTGGTATTCTTTACAGTGAGGTTTTTAAAGGGAAAACACCTCGAGGTTTGGTACCAATAAGTCATGAACAAACCCATATAAGAGACTAGGACACCACAACCCAAAACCTTAATATAATGGGTATATGGATCCTTATACTTATATATTAGTCATCTTACTCATTTTTACTCACCGTAGAACTTCAACTCACCTTGAATTCTTAACCATTTTTCCCTCAAGTGTGAGTCTCCTGACATTGGAACACTTGTCCCTCAAACACGAGTATCTCAATGGTAACTATTCATTTGTACCATTGTTCTAGGTGGCACACACTTTTCTGAATCGAAAGACTTTCGATACAAGGAACCGTTAAACTTTAGGATTCTTTACCTACTTTACATCATACTCATTCAAACCATCACTGAAATGAGCCATCAAGTCTAATACCACTATTGGTATCAAAGTAAACACACAAGTACTAAACTAAAATAAAAGAGGAAAATAAAACAAAATAAATAAATAATTGAGAATGTAATATTATTAAAAGAAAGAAAAGTATATACCCTTCTCTCTAACCCTAAGGAGAAAACAATAACATCCTCTCTCTTAGAAATAAGAAAAACAAATACAAGGAGAAAGGGAGAAACTAATTTCTCTCTTTACATTTCTCTTAGGCATTAAAGAAAAAGCAAAGAAAAGAAAGAGACTTCTCGAATACATTCCTCAGGAAATATTAGGCTTCTTTTATAACATGAAAAGTAAGCCCTAAGGTAAGTTCCCAATAATGTGGAACTTCTCAAGGTAAGTAGCCACCAATGTCAGCTTTCTCTTCTCAAGGTAAACTAACTTATGCACTTCTTACTATGGATTGTACTCTCTACTAAAACAAGTGAACCAGAGAACTAAGTGTTGGTACGAGAGATTTGATTTCTTCATTATTAGCCTTGGTTACAACAAATTGAGTTCAAACTATTGTACTTATTACAATGGATTTGGTGAAAATGATTTTATCATCTTGTTGTATATGGATGACAAGTTGGTGGTAAGCCCCAATAGAGCTCGAATCAAAGAATTAAAGGCATAAAGTTTGATTTTAACGATTTAAGATCGAAAAATAGGATTTCAGGGATGCAAATTCACCAAGACAGAAAAGATAGGAAGATTTGATTCTCTCAGAATAATTACTTATTGAAAATCTTGTGGCACTTCAACATGTAAGATTGCAAGTCAATTTCTACCCCACTTCCAATCAATTGTAAGTTATCCTCAAGTGTGAGCCCTAGCAATGAAGTGGAGAGGATGGATATGCCTCAAGTGTTGTATGGATCAACAGTGGGTAGCCTTATGTATGTTATGATCTGTACAAGACCAAAGATTGCACAAGCAGTGGGAGTGGTTAATTGGTTTATGGAAAATCCAAGTGGAGAGCATTGGAGTACTGTTAAAAGGATCCTCTGATACATCAAAGCAACTTCGGGAGTTGCATTATGTTTCGAAGGATTAAAATTAGTTGTCAAGGGCTATGTTGATTCAAATTTTGCAGGTGATATTTTTAAAAGGAGATATACTACAGGGCTATGTGTTTGCACATTCAAGAGGTGCAATAAGTTAGTAATACAAGTTATAGGATGTTGTAGCTCTATCTACTATAGAAGTTAAGAACACACAAGCTACTAAAGCATGCAAAGAAGCTATTTGGATTCAAAGGTTGATGGAGGAACTAGGGTACAAGCAGCAAAAACTTGTTGTATACTGTGACAGTTAGAGTGCCTTGCATGTTGCAAGGAATCCTACCTTTCATTCCAAGACAAAGCACATAGGTCTACATTACCACTTTGTTTAAGAAGTAGTAAAGGAGGGGTGTGTTCATATACAAAAGATTCATACCAATAAAAACATAGCAGATATGACAAAATCAGTTAGCACTGAAAAGTTCACACGGATTCTATCTTACTGCAACCTATCAGAATAATAAGCAACATGATGGCAAAGAATAAAGCATGGTGTGAAAATTTGATTAATTTCATCAAAATCCTCAAGTGGGAGAATGTGAAAAGAGAAGTCCCGTATCGGTGAGAAATTACCTTGAGAAGTCCCACATTGGAAGTACCTTATCTTAGGGCTTACTTTTCATGTTATAAAAGGAGGCTAGTGTTTCCTTAGGAACCCATCCCAAAAGTCTCTTCCTTTTCTTTCTTTGTACTTTAGTACTTGAGATAAAAGTCAAAAGAGAAAATTAGTTTCTCCTTCAAGGTTCTCCTTGTATTTGTTTCAAGAGAGGGTGTTATTGATTTCTCCTTGGGGCAAGAAATAACGGTATCTAAATTTCTTTCTTTTAATAAAATTACATTCTTTGCCTAGTATCTATTTTGTTCATTTTATTTTCATCTTCTATTTTAGTTGAGTACTTGTATGAGTACTCTAATATCCAGCATTTACATGACAACAAAGACACATCAATACATTGTAGTTGCAAGAAATAATGAAAATTATAACCTATAGCATTCAGAAGGAAAATTATTAGGACTTGAAGCTGTAATTAACATTGAAGATTGTATATTTGAAAAGCATAAAGGAATTAACTTTCAGACAAATAAAAGAACCACAAAAAAAGGAAAAAGAACTCAAGTTTATCCAATATTTGAGGTTTACCATTTGCATAAGCAAGTAATATAAAGTGAGAGCTTACTATTGAAGTTGTCGATCTTTATTCAAACTTGGGAAATGTTTTCTATGGAAAAGAAGACACTTCACAACAAATGGGTTTATTGGATGAAGGAGAAAATGATGGCTTTGAGAGGTATTTAGCCCAACTAATTGTCAAAAGATTTTAGAAAATGGAAGGATTTCAGAAATATTTCACTCTAAATGTTTCATTGGCAATGTGAAAAGCAACATTGTGGAACAATATAAAGCAAATAACAGAGGGATTGCAATGAATAAGTGTCGAATCTTGATCCTCCGATCCTATTGTTTGTTTCCAAATAAAAGATGATATCATCTCTTCATATAGATAATTTTCTAATTGCATCTTTCTAAAGCCAAAGTTGAGACCATTGAACTTTTCAATTTTTACCTTTCTGTCTTAAATAGACATTGCTCCGACTCAAATCTGATTCCAATAATGCGAATTAGCAGAAACTAAAAGCTATTTCAAACCAAAAGCTCTGAATTTCTCAGCCATGTAACATTATGTTTTGTCCTGTAAAATAAGATGGTTTAAACAGAATGTTAGAGAGTGGAAAGTGTATACTAGGAGGAAGAAACATGAATTGTCTAATGGTTTAGCAATTAGACCTAACAAAGTGTGTAACTTTGTATATAAGGCAGATTTGAGGGAAAGGGAGTGGCTGTTGAGTATATTCTTTGTGATAGTAGAAGGACTCATTGTCCTGGGAGGGGGATTAGGTTCCCTATAGCTCAGTTTGTACATGACTGTTGAGATAATACAATTCTTCCTATTCTTTTCTCTATATATACACTTACTGTTGATTTCTGTGTGTGAGTGTGTTGAGAGTGGGTTTCCCTTACAAGAACTCTATCAATTGGTCCGACCTGCAAGATCCTATTCGGGAAAGAACGAGGACGATGGAGGGAAAAGTGAACATGGTTGCAGGATGATTGGATGATTGGAGCATATCGAGATTGTCATGGACGGTTTGAATGCGGAATCAACGACGAATCGTCAAGATTTTATAGCAATGCGTAAAGATATCCAAGAATTGATGAGGATTATGGGTGCGCGAAACAAAGAGACAGAGGAGAACTCCGATAGGAGCCAAGGATCATTCAATGGCAACCAGAGGGACCGTCGTGACAACATGGAGGGAGAGAGAGACAAGGGGTGTCCGGAGGGACAACCCAATTGGCGGAGACGAGTGGAGTTACCCACATTCAAAGGGCCAGAACCGCTGAACTAGATTAATCGAGCAGAAAAGGTTTGTGACATATAGAAGGTGTCAGAGGAAGAGAAGGTTTAACTAACGTACATTAGCATGGAAGGGAGCGCCAATTATTGGTTCAAATTCTGGAAGGAGAAGGCAATAGATCGATCCTAGGAAGGCTCAAGGAGGCTTTGATGATCAGATTTGAGTGTCGCAATCGAGGAGGAATTTTTGAGAGGATGGCGGCAATCAGGCAAACGGGCACGGTGGAGGAGTATGTGCAAGCTTTCGAGGTGTTGGCCAGAAAGACTAAAGCGTTTTCTGACGACCAGCTCTTAGGGTACTTTCTAGCGGGCCTAAGAGTGTTTAATTAGACCCCACAACTCTCAAGATTTGATGATGGCAATGAGAATTTCGCGGGACGTTGAAGACGCGCAACGAGGTTTAGGCTTGGGGGGTGGACGATAACCAAGAACACACAATCTTGGGGGCGAATGTCCGGAGGAGGTGCTATCGTGACAAGTACCGAACTGATAAGAAGTAATCCGGTAAGAAATGGTGTAGTGGAGAGTGTAGGTTCGGTGCGGAGAGACTGAGTGGGGGATGTAGCATGGCGAGGGGCGGAAACCCTGTGGGCAGCGATAGTAAGGGCAGAAACTCACGAAATCTCCCCTACCTAGGATTCCTGAAGCATAAAGAGGAAGGGAGGTGTTTCCGCTGCGGGGGACCATTCAGCCCCGAGCACCATTGCCCTGAGAAGAGTTTACGCATAGTGTTATTGCTGAGGACGAAGAGGAGGACCTAGACGCAGAAATGGAAGAAGTGGAGCAAAAACCGATGGAGTTATCAGTATTCTCGGCCAGTGGCCTTACCCAGCCCAAGACGATGAAGTTGCAAGGAAAAGTGGGGAAGAAGGTGGTGTTAATTCTCATAGATAGTGGTGCAAGCCACAATTTTATCAACAGAGGTTTGGGGGAAGAGCTGGAGTTAGCTAAGGAGGACACCCAAGTATCAAGTCAGCTTAGGGGATCGACAAAAAAGAAAAACTAGAGGGTGTTGTCCCAAGGTGTTAGTTCATATTGGGGAACGGAGATAGCCGAGAAATTCTACTTGTTTGAATTGGGGGCGTGGATATGATCCTGGGAGTGGAGTGGTTGGCGAAGCTGGGAGAAATCACCATAAATTGGGGCGAGCTGGCTATGTCTTTCAAACAGGGGAAGAAACCATGGTCATTAAGGGGGACCCTGCTTTGGAGAAGAGGGTGGTCGAACCTAAGACCCTCCTAAAGATGAGTGAGGTGGAAACCTGGGCGTTGGTTTGGAGCTTAGACGGTATGGAACAAGGGCGAGATGACAAAGGAGAAGTGGGCTTAACCAGGAAACAAAAGGAGGAGTTGAAGCAAGTTTTAGAAGAACATAAGGAGGTTTTCTCTTAGCCGCAAGGGTTGCCACCAGATAGAGAAAAAAGGCATCAGATTATCTTGAAGGAAGGAACGGACCCGGTAAATGTTAGACCTTACAGGTATCCCCATTTGATGAAAGTGGAGATTTAATGACAAGTAGAGGAAATGCTGAAAGAGGGAATCATTAGGCCGAGCACTAGTCCATACTCGAGCCCTATGATATTAGTAAAGAAAAAAGATGGGAGTTGGAGATTCTGTGTGGATTACCAGGCTTTGAATAGAGCAACGATTCCGGATAAGTTCCCTATTCCAGTCATAGAGGAACTCTTAGATGAATTAAGAGGGGCAAGGTATTTTTCTAAAGTGGATTTAAAATTCCGGTACCATCAAATCAGGGTCACTATAAGTTTTTAATGATGCCTTTCCACCTCACTAATGCCCCATCAACATTTCAGAGTGCTATGAACAAGATGCTGCAACCATTTATGAGGAGATATGTGTTGGGTTTTCTTTATGACATCCTCATTTATAGCCAAAGCTGGGAAGAACATGTACAACATGTAGGACAGATTTTGGGGGTGTTTAGGCAGAATAGGTGGGTGGCCAACAAGAATAAATGCGAGTTGGGCTAGGTGGAGATTAGATACTTGGGTCATTTGATATCGGCAAAAGGGGTGAAGATGGACCCAAAGAACGTTCGAGCGGTGATTGATTGGGAAGAACCGAAAACATTGAAGGCGCTGAGAGGATTCTTGGGCCTTACGAGATATTACAAGCGCTTTGTGAGGGACTATGGAAACGTGGCCAAGCCATTGACGAAGCTGCTGTAAAAAGGGCAATTCCAATGGTCCAGTAAGGCGCAAAAGGCCATGGATAGATTGAAGAGTTTGATACCACTGCTCCAGTACTGACGTTGCCAGATTTTGAACAAACCTTCCATGTAGAGTGTGATGCATCCAGAGGAGGAGTAGGGGCAGTTTTGATGCAGGAATGGAAACCTATAACGGTTTTTAGTAAAGCATTGTCTGAGGGATCTCTCAATAAGTCTATATATGAGAAGGAACTAATGGCATTGGTGATGCCAATACAACATTGGAGACCATACTTGCTAGGGCAGAAGTTCGTCTTTCATACAAACCAACGAAGCCTCAAATACTTACTGAAGCAACGCATAACTACCCAGAATCAGCAAAACTGGCTTGCTAAGTTGTTAGGATATGATTTTGAGATCCAGTATAAGTCAGGGGTGACAAATCAGGTTGCTAACGCGTTGTCTAGAAAAGGGGAGGATAAGGAGTTAGTGGACAAAGAATTGAGGGTAGTTGGGAGGCCATATTGGCAAGGTTTCGAAGATGTATTACGGGAAGTAGAGGAGGATGAAGTTTTGAGGAAGATTCGAGAGGAAATTGAGAAAGATCCAGATACCCATCCAGCTTATACGATGGAACATGGTAGGCTGCACCATAAAGGAAGGCTGGTGTTGTTTGTCAAGTCAGCTTGGATACCCAAGTTCTTGGCTGAGTTACATTCCACTAGTACAGGAGGGCACTCAGGTGTATACCGGACTTACAGAAGAATAGCCTAATCACTTTTCTAGAAAGGAGTGAAACAGATGGTAACTAATTTTGTGGCAAGATGCTTGACATACTAGCAGCACAAATACATGGCGTTATTGCCTCACGGGTTGTTGCAACCCTTACCCGTGCCTCAAGCGATTTGGGAGGAGGTAAGTATGGACTTCATTGTGAAGTTGCCGAAGTCCCAGGGGTATGACGCAATGTTGGTGGTGGTAGATCGTCTTAGCAAGTATGGGCACTTCTTGCCATTGAAGCACCCATACTCTATGCGCACATTTGCTAAAGTCTTTGTCAAGGAGGTGATAAGGCTGCACACGGTGCCACTATCCATCGTTAGCGACCGTGATCCCCTCTTTTTTAGTGTGTTTTGGAGAGAAATCTTTAGAATGCAAGGCACACAGTTGAAGATTAGTACTGCCTATCATCTGGAAACGAATGGGAGACAAAAGTGTTGAATAAAATACTAGAAGGGTACTTGTGTTGCTATTGTTCTGAGCAACCCAAAAACTGGAATGTAGTGCTTCCTTGGGCGGAGTACCGGTATAACAGTAGCTACCAGAGTGCAGCAAAGTGTACGCCCTTTGAGATGGTGTATTGGAGAGCTCCCCCTTCTTTAAACAGATTTATACCCAAAGAGACAGTAGTAGAGACGGTAGCACAAGAGTTGATGACGTGTGACGAAGCTTTGAAATAGTTGAGGTTTCATTTGAACCAAGCACAGGATATGATGGTGAAGTATGCTAACAAAAAAAGGAGACCGGGAGATATTAAGGTAGATGATTAGGTGTTTTTAAAGATAAGACCTCACCAAAAAACTTTCATGGCGGCTATAGGCTACATTGGCAGCAAGGTTTTTCGGGCCCTTTAAGGTGCTACAGCAAGTGCGAGAGGTTGTGTTTAAGATCCAATTACCGGAATCAACCAGGATTCATTCGGTATTTCATGTGTCACAATTAAAGAAGGTCGTGGGTACTCAGAATGTAGAGAAAGAACTGCTGCCTGACCTATAAGCGGAGGGACCAACCTTTTGGCCTTTGCGAATACTAGATAAGAGGCAGAAACAACAAGGAGAGGATCTGATACAACAAGTCTTGGTGGAGTGGCAAGAAGGTGGAAGAGATTGTTCAACTTGGGAAGATGTATCAATGATCCAAGACCAGTATCCAGAATTCAACCTTGTGGACAAGGTTGTACATCCAGGGGGAGGTATTGTTAGAGAGTGGAAAGTGTATACTAGGAGGAAGAAACATTCATTGTCTAACGGTTTAGTAGTTAGACCTAACAGAGTGTGTAACTTTGTATATAAGGCAGAGTTGGGGAAAGGGAGTGGTTGTTGAGTATATTCTTTTTGATAGTAGCAGGTGATAACGGTCTAAAAACCGTTATTTTCATGCTTGAATTTGATATCAAAACACACCCTTTATGACTTAGAATGACCTTAAAATCAAGTAAAACACTTAGTTGAGTCATGTGAGAGTCAAAAGTTGGTTTTAGATATATTATGCTTGTTTTTACATTGTTTTGCAGGGTTTTAAGGTAAATTGAAGATGGAAGTGAATCAAGGTGGACTTAGACTCGTGAAATATGAAAAAAAGGATGAAAAGAAGAGTCAAAGTGACCGCTGAGCGTCAGAATGGACCGCTGAGCGGCTAATGCGATTTGAGGCAAACCGCTCAGCGGTAAAATTGACCGCTAAGCGGTGGTGCGGCTAGAGCGGAAACCGCTGAGCGGTTTATTTAGGCGCTTGGGCGGTTGTCTGTTTTTATTAGCTCAGATTCTGTAATCTTTCTGTTATCTTTTTGGCTTATATATAGCCCCAGTGCGAATCAAAACTTAACCTTTTGGCAGAGAGAAACGTCCAGAGTTGTTCCACACACCTTGGAGGAGGTTCTTTGGATGCTTAGGTTCCAATCTACCAAGTTTAGGGTTATTTCTTCCATTCTTTCATTACTTTTCATCTAGATTCACCATGATTATGGTGAACTAAACCCTAGGTTGTTGGGGAACAATGTAATCTTTTGAAACTCTCTTATATTGTAATTCTTATCTTCTTTATATGTTTTCATATGCTTATCTTTATCAATTGTTGGGTTCCTTACCTTTGCTTAATACTTTTATCGTTTAACTCATTCGGTAAATGTTGTTTGTATTTATTGATACGGGAACGTACAGTAATGTCATGAGCTTGGGAGAATTCCTTGATTATGCTAATACCGCCTAGGGATAGGGGTAGGACGATCAATTGTATTTTGCTTCCGTTTATCATGCATTATTAATTACTAGGGGAGGTTAGGGATAGCAAGCCGGTAATTAGTAATAGGCTCTTTTCACCAAGGGATTGGGTTAAGGGTAGACCAAGAAAGTTTGCATGACAATATGATAAAGAAGTAAATTAGATAAGAAAAGTATATATAAGAGGGTGGATAAGATGAAATTGTAAACTCCAATAACTCCATTCATTCATAGTTTCTTTTATCCAATTGATTCAGTGCATCTTGCATGTTTACTATTGTTATTTGCATACAAAACCCTAAAATTAATTTTTTCTCAAGTCTTATGCGATTGGTTTATACGAAAGTTAAGGCCTAAGAGTCCTTTGGGAAACGATTGTTGGACTTATCCATTTTATATTACTTTATAACGATCTGATACACTTGTCAGGAACTTAACAGCAGGACACATATTGTCCTGGAGGGGGATTAGGCTCCCTATAGCTCGGTTTGTACATGACTATTGAGATAATACAATTCTTACTATTCTTTTCTATATACACTTACTCTGTTTGTACATAACTGTTGAGATAATACAATTCTTACTATTCTTTTCTATATACACTTACTGTTGATTTCTGTGTGTGTTGAGAGTGGGTTTCCCTTACAAGAACCCTATCACAGACATAGAAAACAAATCCCAATTAATTAAATTGGTACCAAAATAAATAGGACTCAGGTAATTCATAGTAACAAGCAAGTCAAAAATAATCTGGCAAACTGATTTTGAATATTGCAAACCAATTTTCCAAATGCTTGTATGAACAGCTAAGCATGGCTTGGAAGCAGTGTCCTTAATTCCTAATAGTAGTTCAAAAACATACCCGGTGAAGGCTCTTTCAGTTCCTTTCTCACGAGTAATATAGAATTGCTCTTTTGTGAGCCGCTTCTTCCACTCTTCATCACTCAAAGATTTATAGTCAATAGTACCAGTTCCTGCAAGGTTCAGAAAGAGACCATTAGGCCAATCACAACTATTATTAAGACGTATGCGATGTGTTTTTCAACTTAGTAAAACATAGTGATTGTGATGTATGAAAATATTAAACCTTAAGAAAATGAACATTCTTCAACAAAGGACATGTACACCGTACCAAATTATGTCAAGTTGGACTTAAGAAAGAGAGAGACAACAACCCGTAATAATAGTGCATTAGGTGGATTAAATATCACATTAAATAGCTCATCCTACTCAACGGTGACAACTATCATTGCCATCCACTTTTAAGGATCAATGTCCTCGGCGGCTTCAGTCTATCGCACCAATCCGGTACTCAATTTATACTGAAAATATTAAACCTTAAGAAAATAAACATTCTTTAACAAAGGACATGTATATCCCCATTAGATTATGTCTGTTAGGACTTAAGCACGAGCGTTGAGTCCAACCTAAAAGTCCAGTCTACATCAGGTAGCTCAAATACCACATTAAGCCGCTCATTCTACTCCTCAGTGTGTGACAACTAACATTGTCATCCTCATTTAAGGATGAAGGAACGTCTATGGTGTTTTCACTCTGTTAATACTAACTTAGTATTCAATTTAAACCTTAATCTAGTTTATAAATAGCCTTTTTGATACCCAACTTTCGATAAAAGAACCAACGTTTAAGACTTAAGGCAATAGGGGAGAATGAAACTCAAAAGACTACTCTATTAAATAATCTGATTGGAGATTCTCTAAGCTTAAGTACCTGGTTAAGTAATTCATCAGATTCAATGTGACACCCGTATCAGTGTGACGTTGACCCTGAACCCCCTCAATAAAAATAGACCATACCTTAAATAAAAATAAAACTTATTGTTTTCATCTTTGTGACTATCCAAACTCTATGCAACACCCAGTAAGAATTATCGCATTATTTAGCGAGATCAAAGGATTTGCAATTAACATCCACTGAGATTCTTAATTTCACCCAGCAAAATTCACATTTTCAACACAGTTTTCTCTTTGAAAATTCAGACCTCAAAAGAAATCAAGAAATAAAAAAAAAAGTGAAGAAAACCCACTTGACCATATAATCTATACCTGCTTCAGATTGAATGTTGTCTGCGTGCTGTGACTGGGAAGAGGCAGAAGAACCCATTGCCCGAATCGAGGAAGAAATTCTTGGGGGTTTGGTATGAAGAGGTGATGGCCACAACAAAACCTTGGTGGAATCGAGCTTCTGAATTATCCGGTTGCAAGTAATGTGTGCTGTTGGTAAACTCAAACTTTGAGAAGCCATCATCATTCATAAACCACTCCAACACACGAGTTAATGACCCTCCTTAAACAAATACAGAACATCATGGTACTGTTAGTGGTTCGATTTGGTGCCACGTTACCAAACATTGAATATATGGAATTTGATGCCTCAATTTCGTAAGGCTTGATTTTATCCGTGTAAAAGAAATTGCTCGAAGATTCATATTTCTGTGTGGTTGAGAACTGAGAACCACGTGCTTGCCACGTGGAAATTTAAGTGCCGCAAAGGTTGGCAGCAAGTAAAATATGTTAGGCTTTTCTTCTGCACCAAACTATTACTAATTATACTCTCAAATGTAACTGATGCATTAATTTTCAGAATATGTTATGAATAAATTAATTTTAATTTATTGAAAACTTAGGGAAAAAATAAATGCTTTACAAAATGGCAACTTGGGAAACTTAAAGAAAACTTAGAAAGTGCATTGCAGACAAAATGAAAGTGAAAGCGAGGAGGCAGGAATGCAAAACTAAACCTAAGAGCGAGGAACGACTATAAAAAAAATTGAAATCATTTCGGGGTTATAGGCAAGAGAAGACATCTCGAAGACGATGCCATGGAGAGTCAATAATGTGAAAAGAAAGTGAAAAGAAGAGAAGAGGAAGAAGAACATCAACGGGAAAAACGAAGATGATGAGAAAGAGAAAACGAAGATGGGAAAAACGAAGATGATGAGAAAGAGAAAACGAAGATGAAGAGAAAGAGAAAACGTCAAGAGAAGATGCGTGAAAAGAACGTAAAAAGGGAAGAAATTAGTTGTTAAGATGCTGAGAGGTGATTTACTACATCACATAATTTTTTTTTATTTTATTACGAAAATGCTACCATTATAACAAATAGTAAACTAAAAATTGCAATAAAGCATGTAATTTTAGAGAATTTTCATTTTTTTATTTTTATTTTTATTTGTAATCATTTGTATTTAGTTAAATTGACTTATTGAAAATACTATTTAATATTGTTATTGAAGATTCTTTTGTATCCTATTATTGATCATAGTGGATTTTTCTTTTCTTTCCGACTTGTGATTTTTATCCTTGCTTTGAGGAGTTTTTCATATTAAAAATTGTTGGTGTCTCTTTGTGATTTGAATTTTGTTTTTGTTCTAATGTTTTGGTGCTCCTCGCAGATTCTCGCAAGAAGGGTAATTCATTTTGCGTTGTGTTATTATTGTACGTTCCCATACCAATAAAGACAAACAACAGTTATTGAATGAGTTAAACGATAAAAGTTTTAAGGGCAGATGAGAACCCAACAATTGATAATCAAATCATATGAAAATCATATAAATAAACAAGAGTTTCAATAAAAGAGAGTTTCAAAAGATTACATTGTTTCCCCCAACAACAAAAGGGTTTAGTTCACCATTGTCATGGTGAACTTAGATGAAAATAATGGAAGAATAGAAGAGGAAACCTTAGATAGGATGAAAAGGAGCCTAAGCATCCAAGAGATCTTCTCCAGAGAATGAAAATTAAGTCTGGTCGCCCTCTTCTGTCAAAAGAATCAGAATGAAATCGCAACAGGGCTATTTATAGCTGAGGAGCGTCATAAAAAACAGGATCAAGCCCAACACACAACCGCCCGGCGTCACACTTATGCCGCCCGGCGGTTTGCCTCTTATCGCAAAACCGCCGGGCGTCCACGCCAGGGTGCCACTCTTCGCATCTGGCCGCACAGCTGTGCATTTTTGCCTCTGGGAGGTTCCTAGACTCTTCTTTTCTTGGTTTTCTTCCTTTGTCCTGAGTCTAAGACCTTCATCTCCGACTCCTTTCTTCACTTCCATCAAAATTGCTACAAAACAATGCAAAACAAGCATAATATCACTAAAAACAACTTTTGACTCTCGACTGACTCATTTATTGAGTTTTGCTTGATTCTAAGCTCGTTCTAAGCAGTAAAGGGAGTAATTTGGTCTAAAATAACATATGAAAATAACGTTTTTTCAACCGTTATCACAACCCCAAACTTAGAACTTTGCTTGTCCTCAAGCAAACAAAACAAAACTATAAACAAAACAAAACTTGGCTTTCTACAATTTCATCCAATGGTTCAACATTCCTAAAGTACATGATGAAAACTACTCAATTTCAGATCATCAGTGATAATCAAATCAAGATGCATGCATGCTTTCAATTCAGTTATCTCACACATTCCTCAACAGATGTTACATATTATGAATGACCAATCCATTAAGGAAAGATGCAATCATGAAATTTAGAAATTCTCACCAAGCAAGTGTTTCACTCAATCACTCAAGTGTTTAGGGTGACACTCCAACTCTTCATTATTCACAAGTCACATAAAATACAATTGCCTTTCATCTCAAACAATCAAAATCATCACATGCAAACGCCATCAAAAGGACTTCTCCAAGGCTTGTAATGAGGTTGGGCTATCAAGAAAAATTGGTTTTTCTGGATCACAAAATCTTTGAATCAAGAGAGCTCATTTATCATTCAAGGTTCAAGTTCAACTCTCTGTCTTAACCAATCTCACTTGTCCCCAACTTCTTCCCTTTTTCTTTTATTTTTACATTGAGCTCACCTTTCATGATTTTTCTTTTTCTCATGTATTTTTCATTTTCAACACTTGAGCTCAATGCCTTTCTTTTTGCCATTCAAACTTTCCCCACAACCCCAAACTTGAACCTTGAATATAATTACAGTCATTAACCCAATTCAAAGTAAATAGATTTTAACGCCCCGACAACTTATAGGGACTATTGACTGCCCCCACACATCACCACGAGACTTTCCAGTGTGCTTTGTCCTCACTCGCACACTTTCCGAGAAAACTTCCCGGAAGGTCACCTATCCCAGAATTTCTCCAGGCTAAGCACGCTTAACCATGGAGTTCTTATGGGTTAGGCTACCGAAAGTAAATGCATTTTGGTGATATGAGTAGCCAAATCAATTCCTTTAAGTTATCCATCAACTGTATAGTGTCATACCTATACAGTCTCCAAATCCCTCTCATTCCGGTGTATGTTTGATTCGTCCATGTGCCCCTTCACCTGGAAGCCTACCAGGAGCCGCTCCTTGTTTGTGCCCCCTGCACCATGCTTCTTGCACCGGCGATCACTCCCCGCCCTCGTCAGTGCCCAGGTGTCACACATGCAATTCAATCAATCATCAAGACTTAGGCAATATCATTCATGCTTTCCTGTGAATAAATTCATATAACAATAAAACTCAGGAGCTCAATACCTCACACAACATGCTTTCTCACACACATTCATTCATGCACCCTGCTTAGCGTCATAACCACAATCATAATTCATCACACATCTGTTTCACCAAATATCCACATGCAATACAACTCAATCATCATTCACATCAAATTATCATCAAATAAGTTCATCATGCAAATTATTCAGTCAAACATCTTCAGAAAAGTATTCAAGCCAAGCATACACACTGAAAATAAAATTCAACCTATTCTAAGAATTTAAAATGCAAGAGTGAAAGAGAGAATCTAGGTTGCCTCCTAGTAGCGCTTGTTTAACGTCACGAGCCTGACCCAAACCTGTTTAGCACTTGTCAGTAAGTGCAGATAATCCTGGTATCCTTCAGTAGATACAGAGATTAGCATCTCTCAGCAGATGCTTCCAAAAATTGTTCAAACAATCAAAAAAATTACAAGTTCAAAAATGAAATAAGCCTAAACTAAAATAGAATAATAAAATGATTTACAACAATTGGGATGACCCCAAGAAACACCCATTAGTAGGTGTTGCAACCCTTCTTGCTTGATATTCTTTTCTTTTTCTTCTTCCTACTGTATTCCTTCATAAAATTGTGAACACCAAGCACATGTTTCCATGTTTCAATCTGTTAGCGGATTGGCAAGTGTACCAAATCGTATCAAGTAATAAAAATGGTAAAACCCATTATCGCTCTTCCCATGAGACTCGAAAGGCCTTATTGTTCGCGTGAATCAAAATCGTAAGACTTGCGAAGAAAAATTCTATAATTGTGGTGGATGCAATGACAGAAAATAAATATGCAATGTCTGCTTCAATTGACAAGATTTAGGCAATGGATGAATGGAGTTTTTGGGGGTTTACAATTTCATCTAATCCTCTCTCTTTTATTTCCTCCTCTTGTTCAAATAGCTTTATTATCTAATTGCATGCAAACTTTCTTGGCCTCCCCTTAACCCGATCCCTCGACGAAAAGAGCCTATTACTAATTACCGGCTTGTTATCCCTAGCCTCCCCTAGTAACTAGCAACGCATTACAAAGCAAATACAATTGGTCGTCCTACTCCCCTATCCCTAGGTGGTATTGCTTAACCAAGGAAAATCTCACCATTTTGTGCCATTATTGTACGTCCCCGTATCAATAAAGTCAAAGATCAATTACCGAATGAGTTAAACGATAAAGGCATTAAGCACAGTATGAGAATCCAACAATTGATAATAAACGCATATGAAAAACATATAATTCAAACAAGAGTTTCAATAAACGAGAGTATCAAAAGATTCCATTGTTCCCCCAACAACAAAAAGGGTTTAGTTCACCATAGTCATGGTGAACCAAGATGAAAATAATGGAAGATATGGAAAGCAAACCCTAGAAAAGACGAAAAGGAGCCTAAGCATCCAAGAGATCCTCTCCAAAGAGTGCAAAGTAGGTCTGGCCGCCCTCCTCTATCAAAAGAATGAATTGGAATTCGTAACAGGGCTATTAATAGGTGAGAAGTGCAGCAGAAAAATAGGCCCAAGCCCAGCTGACTACCGCCCGGCATCACACTTTGCCGCCCGGCGGTGGACCTTAAATCGCACCACCGCCCGGCGGTAGGGGTCTACCACCCGGCGGTTTCCCTCGTGCCGCAAAACCGCACGGCGACAGGGGTCTGCCGCCCGGCGTCCAATGCTGGTGTCTTCTCCTCCCGTTTGACCGCCCGGCGTCAGGGGTCTACCGCCGGACGGTACTTGGACTCTTTTTTTCTTTGATTTTCTCGCTTTTCTTGAGTCTATGACCTTCATCTTTATTCCCAATCTTCACTTCTGTCAATTTTGCTGCAAAACAATGCAAAACAAGCATAAAATCGCTAAAAACAGCTTTTGACTCTCGACTGACTCATTTATTGAGTTTTGTTTGATTTCAAGCTCATTCTAAGTAATAAAAGGCGTACTTTAGTCCAAATTAGCATATGAAAATAACGGTTTTTCAACCGTTATCACAACCCCAAACTTAGAAATTTGTTTGTCCTCAAGCAAAACAAAACAAAACCAAAAAAACAAAACAGAGCTTGACTGTCTACCCTTTCATCCAATGATTCGACATTTCCAAAGTACATGACAAAACTTACTCAATTTCAGATAATCAGTGAACTTAAATCAAGATGCATGCTTGTTCTCAACTTAATTTAGCTCATGCGTTCCTCAACAGATGCTACACAGTATGAATGATCAGTCCATCAAACAAAGAATGCAATCATGAACTTTAGAAGTTCTCACCAAGCAAGTGTTTCACTCAATCACTCAAGTGTTTAGGATAACACTCCACTCTATTGTTCACAAGTCACATGAAATAAAATTGTCATTCATCTTTAAACAATCAACATCTTTCCATGCAAATGCCATCAAAAGGACTTTTCCAAGGCTTGTAATGAGGTCGGGCTATCAAGAAAAATTGGTTTTTCTGGATCACAAAATTCTTGAGTCAAAAGAACTATTTCATCAATGAAAAGGTTCAAGTTCAAACTCTCTCTTTGTCACCCATTTCACTCATTCCCAACTTCTTCCCTTTTTCTTTTTCATTGAGCTCATCTTCATGTTTTTATTCTTTTCTTTTCTTTTTTTTTCTACTCATGTATTTTGCTTTTCAACATTTGAGCTCAATGCTTTTCTTTTGCCTTTCCAATTTCCCCATGCAACCCCAAACTTGAACCTTTTCATTCCATACAATTATTCTCAACCCAACTCAAGATAAATACTTTCAAATCAAAGGGTTTCATCCTGTTTCAGGCTAAGGTTCAAAAAGGATATAATCTTTAAAGCATTTCGGGTGAAAGTTTGGCTAGAAAAGGGTTTTCAAACATGGCCTTGATCATTTGACATTCACACAAAAATCAATCAATCATCAAGATTAAGGCAATAAAATCTATGCTTCAATATGAACAATACATACAACAATAAAAATCTTTGGGGCTCAGTACATCACACAACATGCTTTCTCACGCACAGTCATTCATACATCCTGCTTAACATCATGACCACAATCATACTTCATCACACATCTATTTCACAGGATGTTAACATGCACACAACTTAATAATCATTCACATCAGATCATCATCAAATAAACTCATCATGCAAAATAGTTAGTCAAACATCTTCAGAAGGAATATTCAAGTCAAGCATACACACTGAAAAATAAAATTTTAACCTATTCTAAAAATTTAAAATGCAAAAGTGAAAGAAGAAAAGAGAAAGAAAGAAAAAAAAAATCCTGTCTATAATATGGGCATCTATCAGTAGATGCCCTCAATCATCCCATGATGTCATCTGAGTCCTCCTAACTCTTATCCTCAGCATCCACAAAGTCGTCTCCATCTGTGTTTGGTGCTCTGCCTGCACCAAAACCACTACTCTGACCCTGCTCTTGAGGCCAAGCCACTGCTGCATGATACTCATCCATGGTCCACCTATGTACTGGTGGCTGATCATACATCCCAATTATCATCTCAGCAGTTGTTGTCTGCCCCCTGTAAAGAGCCTCCATCCTAGCCTCCATCATGGATATATACATGTCCCTCATATGAAATGGCTCTGCATGCTGTGCTGGATCATCAAGCACCTGATCCTGCTGTGATGCAGCTCTCCTACGACGTCCCCTGGGTGCTGCTCTTGCTTCTCCTCCCTCAGCACAGTACTGCTGAAAGTAAGCAGCATCGATAACACTCCTGGATCTCTCATACGGAGGAACTGCAGTATCCACCCCACCCAGTTGGCAGAGAAAAGTAATAAGAGATGGATGTCCCAACGGTGTTCTGCTACTCGCAGTGGTAGCGCAGTTGCGTATCTCATCAGCAATAATCTGCCCGACATTCACTTCCAGCTGCTTCAACATACAATAGATAAGACAGCTCCTCTGTATCGTGACATCAGAGATATGTGAGCAGGGTTGGATGTTGGCATGGGTGAAGGCCATCCAATATCTTGCCAAAGGTGACAAGTTTAACCTCCTAATATTAACCCGTGCTCCACTGGCATTTGTCTGAAAACGCCTTCTAGGAAAGCATAGAACCCTTTCCATCTCAGTCATATCCTTAAGCAAACTAAATCAAGTTGCATAATGGCACTGCTCTCTTGGCCATTCCGTGCCTAAGAAGCTATTTATTGTTTCAGGGTCATACTTAACAATATGTACCCTTACAAAACTTCTATATTGTCCAGCTGCAATTCCACCCCTGGAAATAGCATTGGTGTAAAATTCCTTCACCAATTCCACACTGGCTGGTGTAGGGTAGGTTGTTAGCCTCATCCAATCTCTTCTCAAAATCTCCTCTCCAAATTGAGGAGCCAGGTCAGTGACAAATGCGACTTTCCTCTCCATCAGTAATCTCCTTTCTTGCACAGTTGTGAAGTTGATGGGTGTCGCAACCCATACAAATTTGATTGCATATTAAGAAATGCAGTATAGTTCTAGGGAATGACCCCTAGGTCGTCTCTCAAGGACCAACTGCGGTTCAGAGTCAAGTCTAACACAAAGTGGGGGGGTTTTGAAATGTTGTTTGTGGATGCGGAAAAATTAAAATGAAATTAAAACAGTAAAAACGAAAATTCACGCGGGAACTAGGCAGCTCTGACCTTTGCTCAATGTTTTAACCATAACTTTTTCTACAAAGCTCTAAATGACATGAGGTTTTTTTTCCTGGAAAGTAGACTCAATTATCTTTCATTTGACATATAAAACGTAGCATTTGGACATCTGGTGTGGTTGCAGTTATTTTTTTAAAATCGAGTCCAGAGAGTGAAAATGTTAAATCCAACACTAGAGCAAACAAATATCTAAGCACAGTTAAAACTATCAAATGTAAAACTAATTTAAAAAAAAAAAAAACAACTAAACTACAATTCAAACTAATTTAAAGCTAAAGAAATTAAACAACATATATTTTTTACCAATGTAAATGACTCATGCACCTTCCAAAAAGAATTAACTTGAAAATGACCGACAACTTAGACCTCTCGGCTGTGACCTCCAAATGCTTCAAATCCCATTTCACTTCAAAAAGTGGCTGCAGCCTTTGATGCCAAAAATCTGGACCGTGGCTTAATTCTTCCAAGAAAAGAAATTATAATGAAAGTGAGCAAGGGAATCTGCCGTGACCATGATCCCTTTCAAAGCAATTGAATGCAAAGAAAAAATGGGGCCCAAGCGTGGCCCACCTCTACGGATGCTATACGTGCTGCACCAATTTCATGTACTGGAAATTAAAAGAGATATGCCTTCAAAATGAAACATGATTTTCCAAATTGAATGAACATGCTATCCACGTCACAGCTGCACCCCATAATGAAGTTAACACTTCTTCTTTCTCAAAGAATTAAAAGTAGAGAGACTAACCAACATTCTGCCAACACATCCCATCACCACAAGATTTAAGCTTCAATGTTGAATGAAAATAAAGAAGGCTACTTCCAAGACCGTGACTCTCGGCATCCCCTTTCCAAACTAATCACCTTTTTCATTCTTTAAATAAATGAAATGAAACCAGCTACACTAAGTAGCTGCCAGCCGTCCCATCTCAAGCCTCCCATCATCAATAACCGTAGCAGCTAGTCCTATTCCCCAAGAAAACAATTTGGTAAACCATTAAATGATGAACAACTTCCAAAACAAAAGATTCAATCAAAATGCAAATGAAATCAGAAATTCCCACTGTCACAGAGACTATGATGCATCCTTCTTCCTTTTTTCACTAATATTTTTAAAAGCAAAATGAAGTTTGATGTAGATGTTGACATCGTCCAACTCATCAAAGTGAGAGGTCAGACCATGAAAATGCTTCTATCAATGCATCCAAAGGAAGAAGAAATTGTTCTTTTAATAATCAAAGAAGTGGCAGCATCGTGAATACAAAGAGAAACTCAAAACAGATCTAAAACCTTTGCACCAAAAATTAAAGGAAAAGGAAAGTGAACATTTTTATTCCATCCAATGCCCGTGAGCAGTAAAGAAAACATTCTCTGCCAATGTTTCAGAACCGAAAAATGAAAATGCCGAGAGAAAAGAGAGACCCTCCAAAGTGACGGCTCTCCCCCCAAAATCCTAGGGTCAAGTGTCACTAGCAAAAAAAATGAGAGTGTGGGGTTCACCCTAAGGAAACCCTAATGCCATGTGTCTCCTTCTAAAATTGGGCCTTTGTGCATTCTACCAAATTAATTGGCCCAAAGTTACAAAAAAAATTCATTAACAAAATCTAAATTACTAAGCTAAGCTATATTAATTCTAATTTGCCTTGTGGAAATTCTTCAATTGTTTGGTGCCCTTCCAAAAGTCCCAAAGTATAATTCCAAAATTGCCCTGAAAATAGAAATAGGAATAATTAAGCTCAAATAACTCAAATTAATTAAAATATGAATTATCGGTCTAATTAAGCCCAAATAGTGAAAATGACACAATAACTAAGAATTAAGCGCAAATCATCAACACAATTCAGCGCGAAAAACTAAGTTAATGGTATAAAATATCGACTCATCAGAAGTGCTCCTCATGGCCTAGAAAGAAACCTCTGGGAATCAAACCCTATTGGCCTCTCAGGCTCCTTCCTCTTGCTGCCAGTATTTTTCCCCCTTCGTGCTGATGATGACATCCCTGCAAAATTTATAATGCACAACAAACCATAGGAATCCATCATTAGTGGTGAATACATCATTAAGCATTTATAGACCGAACAGTTCGACACTGGGAGTGAAAAAGGGTTTCCCTCCGTATCAAAATCAAGCATTTTTCAAGAATCTACAGCAGACCGCCCGACGGTATTCAACAGCAACAATTCCGCCCGGCGGTACATCAAGACCGCCTAGTGGTGCGACAACAATGTTTTTCGAAAACCTGTTCTAATGACCCTATTCTCCACTCAAACACTAAATTCATCCATGCAAACAGGATTCATGCATCTTAATGAGTTAAAATAGTTCCCAATCCACCAATTAATGCAAGGAAAATGAAAACCCTAACTTGTCATGTTCCTAAGCATGTTCTTATATCAAATTCCACAATTAGAAACCAGAAATGAAATTGCACAACTTGCTTGAGTGGAGAAATGCAATGCTTGCAAGAAATCCTTCAATTGATGATGCAAAGCCTCCTAATGCACACTTCTCACCAAAAACCCCAAATTTGAAACAAGAAAATAGGGCAATGTGAGTGGGTGATGAGAAATTGGGGAAAAACTCTTTGGGAAGCTCTTTGAGGGTGCCAATTGGGTGCTACAAGTCAAGAATACCACTGGACGAAATGCAAAGAGGAAAAATGAAGTGCAGAACACCCAAACCCGCCCAGCTTTAAAGGGCTCGGGTTGGGTGTCTCGCCGCCACCGCCCGACGGCAAAGTCGCATCGCCCGACGGTGAGCGGTACTTCCCCTTCCCAAAAATTTTTCTTTTTGAATTTTTTTTTTCTGTAGCACCTGATTTTATTTTTCAAGACTTCCCCCACTCAGATGTTTATGCAACATATGATGTACTACAAACAGGGTTCAAAAACAAACAAACAACACACAAATAACTGAGCTGTCTCCCAGGTAGCGCTTGTTTAACGTCACGAGCCTGACCCAAACCTTTCTAGCACCTGTTAGTAGGTGCAAACCTTACCATCGCCCATCAGTGGGTGAACCTTCCTGTTTCCTTCAGTGGATACTTTAACTTTCTAGCATCCCTCAGTAGATGCTATCCCAGTCGCATTCATCAGTAAATGTTTTGTTTCTTCTTGCTTGATATTCTTTTCTTCTTCTTTCTGCTGAATTTCTTCAGAAAATTGAGAACACCAAGCACATGTTTCCATGTTTTAATCATAGGAAATTTGATCTCCAATTTCTTGAAGATCTCCTTGGAGGACATAAATTTCTTTCCTTTCCTATGATGTGTTTTTTGAAGAAGAAAAAGTTTTGCCTGTGATCTTTTTTTTTCTTTGCTCTTCCTCTTTTTCCTTTGATGAGGATGAGGCCTTGCATATAATCTTTTCTTCTTTCTTATCTTCCATCTTTTCTCAATCTTTTCCTTCAACTTTCTCTTTTTATTTTTCCATGTTTTCTTCTTTTTTTTTCACACATTTTCTAATTTTTTCTTTTCTTTCAATCACTTCTTCTTCTTTCTCCTCATTTTTCTTTCCCTTACTCAACTTATCATTTTCAAAGATAGTTACTTGATATTCCTCTTTAGGGTCAACTTTTGTGTTACCCCGAATAATACCTAGAGATATCAATGCCTTTGTTATCTCTTCTTCTTCTATCTTCTCTTCAGCAGTATCCTCTTCTTCAGGAATATCCTCCTTTTTGGGGTCAACTTCAGTGTTACCCCTAATAATACCCAGAGATATTAATGCTTTTGTTATCTCATCTTCTTCTATCTTTTCTTCATAATTGACTTTATCATTCGCAAAGATAGCAGATCGACATTCTTCCCTGGCGTCTACCTCAGTATTAACCCCAATAATGCCCAGGGACCTTAATGCACAAGAGATTTGTTCATCCAGTAAACGTTGTTCAATTTCCCCCAACGTTTCTTTTCTTAGAGAGGATTGTTTCTCTTTTTCATTTTGATCAAGGTATGAGTGAGGTTCCCACCAGTGATTGAAATTATTTTGGTAGGATTGAGTGCCCATATAATCAACTTCTTGTCCAAACTGCATCCTGTAAATCTTAGGCACAAAACTCTAGCGAACATTCATTAGAACAAAAAAAATAAAAACGAACATGAAAATTTAAATAATTACAAACAAGTTAAATTCAGTCAATTCACACTACTAAATAAGTCAAACCTCGAGTCCCCGGCAACGGCGCCAAAAACTTGTTAGCAGTTTGGCAAGTGTACCAAATCGTATCAAGTAATAAAAATGGTAAAACCCATTATCGTTCTTCCCATGAGACTCGAAAGGCCTTATCGTTCGCGTGAATCAAAATCGTAAGACTTGCGGAGAAAAATTCAATAATTGTGGTGGATGCAATGACAGAAAATAAATATGCAATGTGTGATTCAATTGACAAGATTTAGGCAATGGATGAATGAAGTTGTTCGGGGTTACAATTTCATCTAATCCTCTCTCTTTTATTTACTCCTCTTGTTTAAATAGCTTTATTATCTAATTGCATGCAAACTTTCTTGGCCTCCCCTTAACCCGATCCCTCGGCGAAAATGGCCTATTACTAATTACCGGCTTGCTATCCCTAGCCTCCCCTAGCAACTAGCAACGCATTACAAACAGAAGCAAATACAATTGGTCGTCTTACTCCCCTATCCCTAGGTGGTATTGCTTAACCAAGGAAAATCTCACCATTTCGTGTGATTACTGTACGTCCCCGTATCAATAAAGTCAAAGATCAATTACCGAATGAGTTAAACGATAAAGGCATTAAGCACAGTATGAGAATCCAACAATTGATAATAACCGCATATGAAAAACATATAATTCAAACAATAGTTTCAATAAACGAGAGTATCAAACGATTCCATTGTTCCCCTGATGGGCTGTCGCAATCCACACAAATTTGATGTGCATAAAAGAATGCAGTATAATGCTAGGGAATGACCCCTAGGTCGTCTCTCGAGGACCAACTGCAGTTCAGAGTTAAGTCTAACACAAAGTGGGGGGGGGGGGTTTGAAAGTTTGTTTGGTGTGCAGAAAAATTAAAATTAAAACGCAGATGGAATTTAAATTAAAACGCAAATGTAAAAACGTAATTAAAATTAATTAAATCGAAACTAAATGCAGCAACACATTTCACCATGCATGAAAATGAAATTAAAACAGTAAAAACGAAACTGCTCAGTAAATACAAAAATTCACGCTGGAACTGGACAGCTCTGACCTTTGCTCAATGTTTTCCCCATAACTTTTTCTACAGAGCTCTAAATGAGATGAGGTTTTTTTTCCTGGAAGATAGACTCAAATATCTTTCATGTGACATATAAAACGTAGCATTTGGACCTCTGGTGTGGTTGCAGTTATTATTTTAAAATCAAGTCCAGAGAGTGAAAATGCTAAACCAAATACTAGACTAAACAAATATCTAAGCACAGTTAAATTAAATTAAATGCAACATTAAATTAAAGAAATTAAAAACAACTAATCCTACAATGCAAATTAATGCAAAACAAAGGGGTAATTAAACAAGCTTTAGGACAAAACTTAAAGAGGAAATGTTTCCTTAGTCAAAAGTAGCTCCATTTGTGCTTGGCCAAATCGGGTAAAAAATTAATTACACCTTCTCTCTTCCTTCTCCACTCCATTTTCGTTTTTTTTCAACAACCAAACTTTCAAAATGTTTCTTCCCACCTCCAAAACCGTGAACACACTCCAAGGAACCCCATTTCAAGTTGCAACACCATTCAAGAACAATAAACCCACACTACTACTAATTCAACCCAACCAAATCTTCCATTTCTTCAATTTTCTTTGCAAAAACGAAAATGAAACCTAAACCATCAACTCCAGCTCTGTCCAGCCACTATAACAACACAAAAATATGGTCCATTCCTTGTTTCAAACATCAAAAACGAAAACCAAGAAGAAAGAGCCCAAACCACAACACCCACACATCAAGTTAAGCTCTATTCAACCCAAAACTCATATAGAACTCCATTTTTATCATCCAACCAAATAAAATGCAAAGAAAAACCTGAGGAACAGCAGTAAAGGAGAGGAAAAACGAAAATATAAAGTCACTCAAACCCAACAATCACCATTGAAATGCAAAGAAAAGCTTAAAAGCTCAAGCTTCAAACATAAAAAACAAGCAAATGGAAGAAGGAATGAAAGGATTTTCACCACCAATGAGTTAAGACAGCCAAGACTAAAGCAAGAGAAGAATAAAATCTGCAACTTTCTTCATTCAAATAGCCAAAACCGAAAACCCCATGGCAAGCTCCAAGAGAGAGTCTTCATACATGAAAACCTAGAAGAAAAATGAAGCAAAAATGTAAGCTATGGAAGTGTTGGTGTGTGTCTCGGTTTTTCCACCCCATAATAATTTTGGTGGGGTCCACACACTACAAGTCAGCCCTAAAGGGATGCCACATGGCCCCCACAATTGGTTTTTACAAAAATGCACCTAAAGGGGTCCAAAACACCTAATTTTAATTAAGGGCTTCTAGAAAACGAAATTACAACTTAATTAAAATGGAAGTGACTAAATGTTGAGTCTTGAATGATCACGTTACCATCCCTAATGCTCCAAATGATGTTTCCCAAAATTTCCCTGCAACCAAAATACACTTAATCAGCTCAGAAAACCCAAATTAGCACAATTACGAATTTCCGACCAAATTAAGCAGAATTCGGAAAATGGGGAAATAACAGACAATTAAACACAATTCCCTGGTTTATTTAAGTGCAATAAACTAAATATAATTCAAGAAATAACCACTCATCATCCCCCAACAAAAAGGGTTTAGTTCACCATAGTCATGGTGAACCAAGATGTAAATAATGGAAGATATGGAAAGCAAACCCTAGAAAAGACGAAAAGGAGCCTAAGCATCCAAGAGATCCTCTCCAAAGAGTGCAAAGTAGGTCTGGCCGCCCTCCTCTGTCAAAAGAATGAATTGGAATTCGTAACGGGGCTATTTATAGGTGAGAAGCGCAGTAGAAAAATAGGCCCAAGCCCAGCTGACCACCGCCCGGCGGTAGGGGTCTACCGCTCGGCGGTTTCTGTCGTGCCGCAAAACCGCTCGGCGTCAGGGGTCTACCGCCCGGCGTCCAATGCTGGTGTCTTCTCCTCCCGTTTGACCGCACGACGCCAGGGGTCTACCGCCGAGCGGTGCCTAGACTCTTCTTTTCTTTGATTTTCTCGCTTTTCTTGAGTCTATGACCTTCTTCTTTATTCCCAATCTTCACTTCTGTCAATTTTGCTGGAAAACAATGCAAAACAAGCATAATATTGCTAAAAACAACTTTTGACTCTCGACTGACTCATTTATTGAGTTTTGTTTGATTTCAAGCTCATTCTAAGCAATAAAGGGCGTAATTTAGTCCAAATTAGCTTATGAAAATAACGGTTTTTCACCGTTATCAGGCCCGATCCACGTGATTAGTGTGGTGTGGTGTTTCTCTATCTATTGTCACAATGTCACACAAATTAATTTTCCCTTTCATCTAACCACAATTAAACATACTCACAAACAGGTTGTCATCACAAGGGCTTTTTATGGCTTGTATCTTGGCTGGGCTAAGAAGGAAATTGGTTTTTCTGGTCAGCAAAGTTCCTTCAGTTAAGAGAGACATTTATGAATTCATCTTTCAAGAACAACTCTCTTATCTTCTTCCCAGCCTTTCCTTGCAGTGACTCTTTCTTTTTCTTTTTGAATTTTTCCTTTTTCACTTTTTCTTTTCTTTTGCCTTTTTCTTGCTTTTCTTTTTGATTGCTCACTGCCAAGAGAGGTGGTTTGTGTCCTGGTAACCCCAAACTTGAACCTTTATTAGTACCTCATCAAATGTTCTCAACTTAACTCAAGGTAAAGATTTTTCAAGACATATCAGGCTCAAGGTTCAAAGGTTAGAACAAATTGTTCTCTTTTTAGTGGGTAAAAATATTTTGAAGGCAAAAGGAATAAGGGATAACAAAAGATGGCCTTGCTCATATGAAACTTGCAAGCAAGTAGTTCAATCACAGAAAATTTGGGCAAAATCATTCATGCTTTTAGAGTAACAATGATTTAAAAACAACTCTAAATCTCAAAACTCACACAGGTAAACTCACAAGTTTTCAAATTCAGAAAACAACCTGCTCGGTATTTTAATCAAACTTCATCTCAAGCACTTGTCTCACAAATTTATCATGCATCATCTCAACTTCAATCAAACACTAAAATTTTCAAAAAGTAAAACTTATCACACAAAACAGAGCACAGTTGAATCAAAGCAAATCAGTTCATTCAAGTGATAACGGTTGAAAAACCGTTATTTTGATATGTCATTTTAGACCAAATTACTCCCTTTACTGCTTAGAGAGACCTTAGAATCAAGCAAAACACAATAAATGAGTCAGTTGAGAGTTAAAAGTTGTTTTTAGCGATATTATGCTTGTTTTGCAGCATTTTTGATGGAAGTGAAGAATGGGGTTGAAGATGAAGGTCTTAGACTCAAGGAAAAGGAAGAAAACTAAAGAAAAGACGAGTCTAGGAACCGCCCAACGGTCAAATTCACCGTTGGGCGGCCAAATGCGAGGAGTTGGCACCCTGGCGTGGACGCTGGGCGGATTTGTGATTAGAGGCACGCTGGGTGGACCCTGTTGACTCACTGGCAAGGGTACCAGATCGTTCCAAGTAATATAATCGGTAAACCCCGATATCGTTCTTCCGAAGAGACTCAAAAGACCTTATCGTTCGTGTGAATTAAAATCGTAAGACTTGTAAAGAAAAAATTAATTGTTGCGGATGCAAAAACACAAAATAAACATGCAATGCGTTTGATTCAGTTGAGGAGAAAAAGACTATGGTGAGTGGAGTTGTTGGGGGTTTACAATTTCATCTTATCCGCCCTCTCTTATCTACTCCTCTTGTTTAAATTGCTTTGTTATCTAATTGTTATGCAAACTTTCTTGGCCTACACTTAGCCCGATCCCTCGGCGAAAATAGCCTATTACTAATTACCGGCTTGCTATCCCTAGCCTCCCCTGGTAACTAGCAATGCATTACCGAACAAAAACAAAAACAATTGATCGTCCTACCTCCCTATCCCTAGGTGGTATTTCATTAATCAAGGATTTTCTCACCAGTTCATGACATTACTATACGTTCCCGTATCAATAAAGACAAACAACAGTTATCGAATGAGTTAAACGATAAAAGCCTTAAGCGCAGATGCGAACCCAACAATCGATAATCAAAGCATATGAAAATCATATAAATAAACAAGAGTTTCAATAAAAGAGAGTTTCAAAAGATTACATTGTTTCCCCCAAGAACAAAAGGGTTTAGTTAACCATTGTCATGGTGAACCAAGATGAAAATAATGGAAGAATGGAAGAGCAAACCCTAGATAAGATGAAAAGGAGCCTAAGCATCCAAGAGATCCTATTCATTCTTTTGACAAAAGAGGGCGGCCAAACCTAATTTTCACTCTCTAGAGAGGATCTCTTGGATGCTTAGGCTCCTTTTCATCTTTTCTAGGGTTTGTTTTCCATATCTTCCATTATTTTCATCTTGGTTCACCATGACAATGGTGAACTAAACCCTATTATTGTTGGGGGAACAATGTAATCTTTTGATACTCTCTTTTATTGAAACTCTTGTTTAATTATATGATTTTCATATGCGTTTATTATCAATTGTTGGGTTCTCATCTGTGCTAAAAGCTTTTATCGTTTAACTCATTCGATAACTGTTGTTTGCCTTTATTGATACGGGGACGTACAGTAATGTCATGAACTGGTGAGTAATTCCTTGGTTAAGCAATACCACCTAGGGATAGGGGGGTAGGACGACCAATTGTTTTCGCTTCTGTTTGTAATGCGTTGCTAGCTACTAGGGGAGGCTAGGGATAGCAAGTCGGTAATTAGTAATAGGCCCTTTTCGCCGAGGGATCGGGTTAAGGGGAGGCCAAGAAAGTTTGTATAACAATTAGATAATAAAGCGATTTAAACAAGAGGAGTAAATAAGAGAGAGAGGATTAGATGAAATTGTAAACCCCCAACAACTCCATTCAGTCATACTCTTTTCTAGTCAATGGAATCAACACATTGCATGTTTATTTTCTGTCTTTGCATTCACTACAACTATTAATTTTTCTTTCACAAGTCTTACGATTTTGATTCACACGAACGATAAGGCCTTTCGAGTCTCATGGGAAGAACGATAATGGGTTATACCATTTATATTACTTGAAACGATATGGTACACTTGCCATTCCGTTAAAAAGTTTTTGGTGCCGCTGCATTTATTTCAAGTAGTGTGAATTGACTGAATTTGACTTTTTTGTAACTATTTGTCTATATTTTTATTTTGTTTTGTTTTATTTTATTTTTCTGTAAAAGTGCTTTTAGGGGTATTGTTTCTTGTGTATGCAGGAAGGGATACACACTAGGAGCAGAAAAGATCAGCAACCTCTTCTCGAGGGGTTATCAGACAGGAGAAGGAGGAAAGTTAGTCATTCTGCACGTGAGAACTTTCCTTCTCCTGAACCACTTTTGCAATCTTCTGCACAGGATATAGAGGAGATGGCGGATCAACCTCCTCCAAGACGCACACTAGGGGACTCAGCAAACACTGTGGGTCCCTTGAACTTCAACAGCATAGTCATTCCAGCGGACAATGCAACAAATTTGGTGATGAGCCCTGCACTCATCCAGTTAGTCCAGAGCAACCAGTTTCACGGGTTGTCAAATGAGAACCCCTACAAACATTTGACTATCTTTGGTGAAATCTGCAATACTGTTAAGATGACCGGAGTCTCAGATGAGAGGGTCAGACTTAGCCTATTCCCGTTTTCTTTGGGAGGAAACGCCAAAGATTGGTTGCACTCATTTGCTGAAGGGACGTTCAGAAACTGGGATGCTTTGGCAAGACAGTTTGTCACCAGATTCTTTTTGCAGACCAAGATTTATCATGGGAAGCTTGAAATCTCTTCGTTCAAGCAAGTAATGGAAGAAACTCTTGGACAGGCTTGGGACAGATTTAAAGGCCTGTTAAGGAAGACCCCAGTTCATGGGTTTGACAAAACTTCTTACTTGCTAGCTTTCCTTGGAGGGCTAAATACTCAGTCTAAGATGATGTTGGATGCCTCAGCTACAGGCAGTATAAACAGGAAGACTGAAGACGAAGCCTATGATTTGATCGAGGAGATGGCTTTGAATGAAGTTTCCCAAAGTGAGAGGGGCGCACAGAAAGGAGGACTCTTGCATCTTCTTGCTAATGATGCAATGGCTGTGCAGAATCATCTTCTTAACCAAAAATTGGACAAGCTAACAAAGGTCCTTTCTAAACTTCCAACAGGGTTAAGAAATATTTCTCAGACTCAACAACTTTGCGACTTGTGCAGTGGTGACCACATCAATGGTCAATGTGCTTTCACTGAGGAAATGCAGCAGGACGTCAACTACATGGGAGCCCAGTTCGAGTACAAGCAAGGTAATTTTAACCAAGGAAATTCTAGCCAAGGTTGGAAGAACCACCCCAGTATTGGACAACATCAGAATACCTCTTCTGGGCAAGTAGGAAGCTTCCGGCAGCAACAACCTTCACCTTTATGGCAGCAGGTGAGCAGCTTGACAGAGACTGTCAGAGAATTAACTGACCGATTTGATAAATTTATGAAAGTCTATGAGTCTCAACAAGCACGTGACCAAGCTAGTTTTAGAGCACTAGAGTCACAAATTGGGCAGCTGTCAAAAAGGGTTGACACCACAGAGAAGAATCAATTTCGGGCGAACACTGAGGTTAACCCCAAGGATGAGTGCAAAGTTGTGATGACAAGAAGTAAACGGAGGTCAATAGAAGAAATAATTGAAATTGGGAGCAGTGAAGATGAAGAGGAGGAGATGATTCGTAATAATAAATGTAATGAGCAGAGGAATTGTGAAGAGAAGGAAGAGAAAAAGGAAAGGATTTTTGAAGCACTTTGGGTGAAAATTTTGCTAGAGAAGGATTTTCAAAAATGGCCTTGATCATATGACATTCACATGCAATTCAATCAATAATCAAGATTAAGGCAATATCATTCATGTTTTCCAGTGAACAATACATATAACAATGAAAACTCAGGAGATCAATACCTCACACAACATGCTTTCTCACACATCATTCATTCATACACCCTGCTTAGCATCATAACCACAATCATAATTCATCACACATTTGTTTCTCATTGCTAGTGAACTTTATCATTCGAATATCAACATGCAACACAAGTTAATTATCATTCACTTCTAATCATCATCAAATACTCTTATCATGCATGTCATTCAGTCAATCATTGTCAGAAAATTTTTCAAGCCAAGCAACGACACTGAAAATAAAAATTCAACCTATTCTAAAATTCAAAATGCAAAGGTGAAAGAAAGAACCTAGGTTGCCTCCTAGTAGTGCTTGTTTAACGTCACGAGCCTGACCCAAACCTGTTTAGCACTCATCAGTAAGTGCAATCCTTACCAACACCCATCAGTAGGTGTACTTCCCTTTATCCTTCAGTAGTTACCCCTATCCCAGTAGCATTCATCAGTAAGTGCTGACAGTGACATCCATTAGTAGATATCTATTCATATAGCATCCATCAGTAGATGTTAATCTTCCTTAACATCCCTAAGTAGATGTTGTCATCTCTGCCATCAGAAGCATCATGTAAAATAAAATAAAATAAAAAAAATTAAAAACGGGGTTAGAAACTGGGTTGCCTCCCACCAAGCGCTTCTTTAACGTCATTAGTTTGACCCGGTAGAGTTCAAACACCCATCAGTAGGTGTTGATACTCCCCTTTCTTGATATTCTTTTCTTTTTCTTCTTCCTGCTGAATTTCTTCATAAAGTTGAGAACACCAAGCACATGTTTCCATGTTTCAATCATAGGAACTTTAATCTCCAATTTCTTGAAGATCTCCATAAAGCACTTAAACTTCTTTTCCTTCCTATGATTTTTCTTTTGATGAGGAAGGGGCTTTTCATATAATCTTTTCTTCTTTCCTCTCTTCCTCTTTTTCTCACTCTCCCCCCTCAAATTTCTCTTTTTCTTTTTTCTTTCAACCACTTGAATGATAAAGCTCCCCGGATCTTGTAATTTTGAGGTAATGTCCCCTGTATGACTGCTGTTAACGGAATGACAATTGTACCATATCGTTTCAAGTAATATAAATGGTATAACCCATTATCGTTCTTCCCATGAGACTCGAAAGGCCTTATCGTTCGTGTGAATAAAAATCGTAAGACTTGCGAAAGAAAAATTAATAGTCGTGATGAATGCAAAGACAGAAAATAAACATGCAATGTGTTGATTCAATTGACGCGAAAAGAGTATGAATGAATGGAGTTGTTGGGGGTTTACAATTTCATCTAATCCTCTCTCTCTTATTTACTCCTCTTGTTTAAATCGCTTTATTATCTAATTGTTATGCAAACTTTCTTGGCCTCCCCTTAACCCGATCCCTCGGTGAAAAGGGCCTATTACTAATTACCGGCTTGCTATCCCTAGCCTCCCCTAGCAACTAGCAACGCATTACAAACAGAAGCAAAAACAATTGGTCATCCTACCCCCCTATCCCTAGGTGGTATTGCTTAACCAAGGAATTACTCACCAGCTCATGACATTACTGTACGTTCCCATATCAATAAAGGCAAACAACAGTTATCGAATGAGTTAAACGATAAAAGCTTTTAGCGTAGATGAGAACCCAACAATTAATAATAAACACATATGACAATCATATAATTAAACAAGAGTTTCCATAAAAGAGACTATCAAAAGATTACATTGTTCCCCCAACAGTAAAAGGGTTTAGTTCACCATTGTCATGGTGAACCAAGATGAAAATAATGGAAGATATGGAAAACAAACCCTAGATAAGATGAAAAGGAGCCTAAGCATCCAAGAAATCCTATCCAGAGAGTGAAAAGTAGGTCTGACCGCCCTCTTCTGTCAAAAGAATGCATAGGAAATCGCAACAGGGCTATTTATAAATGAGGAGCGCAACAGAAAACAGGCCCAAGTCCATCTGACAACCGCCCGGTGTCACACTTTGCCGCTTGGCGGTTTACCCTAAATCGTGCCACCGCTCGGCGGCAGGGGTCTACCGCCCGCCCGACGTCCTCTGCTGGTGTCTTCTCCTCCCGTTGGACCGCTCGACGTCAGGGGTTTGCCACCGGGCGGTTCCTAGACGCTTCTTTTCTTCAATTTTCTTCGTTTTCCTTGAGTCTAAGACCTTCATTTTCATTCCCAATCCTCACTTTCATCAGATTTGCTGCAAAACAATGGAAAATAAGCATAATATCGCTAAAAACAGCTTTTGACTCTCAATTGACTCATTTATTGAGTTTTACTTGATTCTAAGCTCATTCTAAGCAGTAAAGGGTGTAATTTAGTCCAAAATAGCATATGAAAATAACGGTTTTTCAACTTTTATCAACTGCACTGCAATTTCCTTGCACCTCAATAGTTTCCTTCTCAATATACTTCCTTTTTTTCATGAGAAGTTCTTTCAAAAATTTCGCATCTGATGGTATTTGCTGAAGTGCCTCAGAGAATAGTATGGTTATTTCCAATTTCTTGAAAATCTCCATAAAACGCTGGAACTGTTTTTCTCTCTCCTTTCTAGAATATATCTTTGGATTGGGCAAGGGTTTTTCATACTCCATCTCTTTCAATTTTACAACCTTTTCTTCTATCTTTTCCTCATCAACAACCTTATCACTTTTAGAGCTAGTGGCTATACATTCCTCCCTAGGGTTAACCTCAGTATTAACCCTAGAATTCAATATTTCATTGGAATGACAAATTTGTATCTCCAACCTTTTATTTCTTGCTTCACTTTCTTCTGTAGAGGAGAGAGTAATTTGGACCAGTCGTCCAATGTCTCGTCCAATTTGTTGATTTGCGCATTCAAAGCAGATACCTGTTGCCCTAATATTAATTGTTGATGTGGCTCTCCTGCTTGTCCATTCCAACCTTGATCCATGCTTGAGTGAGGTTTACACCAGTAGTTGAAATCATTTTGATAGAGTTGAGTGCCCATATAATCAAATTCTTGTCCAAACTGCATTATGCAACCATTAGGCACAAAACCCTAGAAAACATTTATTAGAACAAAAATAAAAACAAACATAAAATCAAGCCAAATTCAATCAATTTACCCTACTTGAAAAAGTTAAACCTCGAGTCCCCGACAACAGCGCCAAAAACTTGTTGAACAAAACTGGCAAGCGTACCAAATCGTTTCAAGTAATATAATTGGTAAAACCTAATATCGTTCTTCCCAAGAGACTCAAAGGCCTTATCATTCGTGCAAATTGAAATCGTAAGACTTGTAAAGAAAAAGTGATTGGTTTGAATGCAAGAAACAACAAGTAAACATGCAAATGTGATTGATTCAATTGACAAGAAAAAGACTATGGATGAATGGAGTTGTTGGGGTTTACAAATTCATCTTTTCCACTCTCTCTTATCTACTCCTCTTATTTAATTCGCTTTGTTATCTAATTGTCATGCAAACTTTCTTAGTTTACCCTTAACCCGATCCCTCGGCGAAAAGAGCCTATTACTAATTACTGGCTTGCTATCCCTAGCCTCCCCTAGTAATTAATAATGCATTATAAACAGAAGCAAAAACAATTGATTGTCCTACCCCCCTATCCCTAGGTGGTATTGTTTAATCAAGGAATTTCCCCCAGTTCATGACAGTACCGTACGTTCCCATATCAATAAAGACAAACAACAATTATCGAATGAGTTAAACGATAAAAGCTTTAAACGCATAAGAGAAACCCAACAATTGATAATCAAAGCATACGAATAGCATATAAATAAATAAGAGTTTCAATAAAAGAGAGTCTCAAAATATTACATTGTTCCCCAACAACAAAAGAGTTTAGTTCACCATTGTCATGGTGAACCTAGATGAAAAATGATGGAAGAATGGAAAAACAAACCCTAGATTGGATAAAAAGGAGCCTAAGCATCCAAGAGATCTTCTCCAAGGAGTGAAAATTAGGTCTGGTCGCCCTCTTCTGTCAAAAGAATGCATCTAAAATCGCACTAGGGCTATTTATAACTGAGGGGCGTCACAGAAATCAGGCCCAAGCCCAGCAGACAACCGCCCGGCGTCACACTTATGTCGCCCGGCGGTTTACCCATAATCGCGCCACCGCCCGACGGTTTGCCTCTAATCGTAAAACTGCCTGGCTGCACCACCAGGGCGCGACACAGTGGCTCGCCTTCGCATTTGGCCGCCCAGCGTTGGATTTTGGGCGCTGGGCTGTTCCTGGACTCTTCTTTCTTCATGTTTCTTCATCTTTCTTGAGTCTAAGACCTTCGACCTTCAATCCCATTCTTCATCTTTATCAAAAATGCTGCAAAACAATTTAAAACAAGCATAATATCGCTAAAAATAGTTTTTGACTCTCAACTGACTTAACTAACGTTTTTTGCTTGATTCTACGCTCATTCTAAGCCTTAGAGTGTGTATTTTGCTCTCAAATGAAACATGAAAATAACTGTTTTTCAACAGTTATCAGTTGCCTGCATAAACTAACTGAGAGTTTCTTGAAGCTGTGCAGATTTGTCTGATGAAGAGGGTTGTTGCTGCCATTGATAACTGTTGAAAAACAGTTATTTTCATTCTTCATTTGAGACCAAAATACACCCTTTAAGGCTTAGAATGAGCTTAGAATCAAGCAAAACACGTTAGTTGAGTCAGTTGAGAGTCAAAAGTTGTTTTTAGAGATATTATGCTTGTTTTGCGTTGTTTTGCAGCATTTTTGGTGAAGATGAGAAATGGGATTGAAGATGGAAGGTCTTAGACTCCATGAAGATGAAGAAACATGAAGAAAAGAAGAGTCTAGGAACCGCCCAGCGCCCAAAATCCAATGTTGGGCGGCCAAATGCGAGGGGGAGGCACTGTCTCGCGCCCAGGGAGTGCAGCCAGGCAGTTTTGCGATTAGAGGCAAACCGCCAGGCGGCAAAAGTGTGGCGCCAGGCGGTTGTCTGCTGGGCTTAGGCCTAAATTCTGTGACGCTCCTCAGTTATAAATAACCCTAGTGCGAGTTTAGATGTATTCTTTTGACAGAAAGGGGCGACCAAACCTAGTTTTCACTCCTTGGAGAAGATCTCTTGGATGCATAGGCTCCTTTTTATCCAATCTAGGGTTTGTTTTTCCATTCTTCCATCATTTTTCGTCTAGTTTCATCATGACAATGGTGAACTAAACCCTTTTGTTGTTGGGGAACAATGTAATCTTTTGAAACTCTATTTTATTGAAACTCTTATTTATTTATATGCTTGTCGTATGCTTTGATTATCAATTGTTGGGTTTCTCTTTTGGGCTTAAATCTTTTATCGTTTAACTCATTCGATAATCGTTGTTTGTCTTTATTGATACGGGAATGTACGGTACTGTCATGAACTAGGGGAAAGTCCTTGATTAAGCAATACCACCTAGGGATAGGGGGGTAGGACAATCAATTGTTTTTGCTTCTTTTTATAATGCCTTATTAATTACTAGGGGAGGCTAGGCATAGCAAGCCAGTAATTAGTAATAGGCTCTTTTCGCCGAGGGATCGGGTTAAGGGTAGACTAGGAAAGTTTGCATGACAATTAGATAACAAAGCGAATTAAATAAGAGGAGTAGATAAGAAAGAGTGGATAAGATGAAATTGTAAACCCCAGCAACTCCATTCATCCATAGTACTTTTCTCGTCAACTGAATCAATCGCATTTGCATGTTTACTTGTTGTTTCTTGCATTCAAACCAATCACTTTTTCTTTACAAGTCTTACGATTTCAATTTGCACGAACGATAAGGCCTTCGAGTCTCTTGGGAAGAACGATATTGGGTTTTACCAATTATATTACTTGAAACGATCTGGTACGCTTGCCAGTTTTGTTCAATAGCCACTGTTGCTGCTGCTGTGGTGGCTTATAGTATTGTCCACCAGTTTGTCAGAATTGCCTTTGTCCATTACTGGGGTGCGATCGCCACCCTTGATTGTAGTTATTGGAGTGGAACTGGTTTTGATTGCCTACGTAACGAAGTTCTTCATTCAGATTCTTAGGCATTGCACATTGACCATTAATATGGTCACCACCACATAACTCGTAGAGTTGTTGCTGAAGTTGTGCCACGTTCTGGTGTTCTTTTTGTGGCTGCATCACCTTCTTGGTAAGGATCTCCAATTGTTGAGTGATGATTCTATGTTGGGTGAGCAAGGCATCATAAGGTTGTAACTGAAAAACTCCTTTAGGTTGGGATGGAGTTCCTCTCTCACTGAGCGTCTCATTGTCACTGGTAGCCATGTTTTCAATTAATTCATAGGCCTCATCCGGGGTCTTGTATTTGATCCTGCCTCGAGTTGAGGCATCTAGCGTCAATTTGGTTTGTGACCCAAGGCCTCCAAGAAAGAGAGGGATTACCGTTCCTTCATCGAAACCATGGGTAGGCATCTTTCTCAGCAAGCTCTTATATCTTTCCCATGCTTGTCCCAGGGTCTCCTTCATGCCTTGTCTAAAAGAAGAGATCTCTTGCTTCCCTTTGTTTATCTTTACTGGTGGAAAGTATTTATTGAGGAATTGGGCCACCACATCCTCCCATTGAGTGAAGTTGTTCTCAGGAAAAAACTTCAACCATACTTTAGCATCACCTCCAAGAGAGAAGGGGAATAGGCCCAGTTTGATAGCCTCATCAAGAACCCCATTTATTTTCATAGTGTTGCAGATCTCATCCAAGGTTGTCAGGTGATCATATGGACTTTCATGAGACAGTCCATTGAATTGGTTGCTCTTTACCAGTTGAATTAGAGCAGGCTTCATCTCCATGTTCGCAGCATTGACCCTTGGCCTTGCAATGCTGTTAAAGTGATTCGGGCCAACAACTGTGGTGTAGTCTACCAAGGTGCGTCTAGCATGGCTTTCTCCTTCACCAGTGTGGGAAGCCATTGTGCTGATCTCTAGAGAAGGTTCTTTAGATAATTTGTTTGTCCTTGGCCCTCTGCTTTTCTCAAGTCCTTCAAGAAGAGGTTCAGAATTTTTGCTCCTGGTTTTGACACAATCCTGCATAAAACAAAAAAACCCTAGAGTATATTGTTAGCACAAAATAAAATAAAATAAAACAAGAATGGAAATTAGGGATTTGAAAAATAAAAAGAAAAAATGGGAAAATAAAATAAAGTTAAAATTAATCAAGATTCACACAAATATAATAGCTTAAACCATGAGTCCTCGGCAACGGCGCCAAAAACTTGTTGGTGCAAATTGGCAAGTGTATCGAGTCGCACAAGTAATATAAAATGGTAAGACTAAGTATCGTATCCCAAAGGACTCTCAGCGCTGAACAGTTTTGTGAAAACGAGATTAATTAAGACTTAAAAGATAACGAAGATCATGGATTTGTAGTGCAAAAATAATAAATAAAATAAATTGCAATTGATCAATGGCAAAAGAGCACAGAGATGAATGGAGGTTGGTTTATATGAGATGGGTATGTTGTTGGGGTTAGACTTCACCAAGTTCCCTCTCATGTATATAAGAATTCTTCTTTATTCATTAATGCTAACGTCCCTCACGAAAACACTTAAACCTGATCCCTCGGTCAATAAGCTTGTCCCTAATTACCAGTTCATACAATTCCTAGCATTCCTGGTAAAAAGATGTGAAGATCAAGAGGTTAAGCCGACTAAGACTCATACCCTCATCCCTGAGCAATATAACCCTTAGGAGTAATTCAACAAGGACCTGAATTGAAAGGAACCTCTCGGCACTCATGCAACTCACAGATAATGCTATTGTATAAGCAAGAATAAAGCAGATGAATTACTCTAACAAATAATGAAAGAAAGCATATAGAATTAAGAATCAATTCAAATACATGAGAGTTCACAAGGTTACATCATTCCCCAACAACAAATAGATATTAGTTCCCCGTAGACATGGGGGAACCTATGAAAAATGGAAGAAAGAAAGAAGAATGGAAGACTAAGAATTGGCTAGGACTGTATTGTATGCTCTCTTCTGCCAAGGATGCAAAACCTAGAGCCCTAGGGTCCTTTAAATAGCGTCAGACGCATCCTAGAGTGCGTCCCGATCCAAAAGAATCAAATCAAAGCAGAATCAGGGTCCGATCCACGTGAAATCACGCTCAAGCGTCGCAGGGAGCTCGCCCAAGCGTGAATCAAGGGTTTTGTGAGGCTTGGGCGCTAGTTTTGGACACTTGAGCTTCGGGCGTCCGTCGTCCGGGCGACCAACGGTGAATTCAGCTTCGCTGTTTCGCGTTCTTGTCGCCTGGTCTGCGCTTGGGCTTCGGGTTTTCTCCCTTCTTGGTGCCTTTTTGACCCCTTTTGAGCTCCATGTTCTTGGCTCTTCACTTCTTCTTCTAGTATTGCTTCAATCTCTGTCTAAACAATGGGAATTTGTTAGAAAACTATTAAAATCAACCTTAACTCTCTTATTCACACTATTTATTGAAAACACATGAGTTCAAGCAACTTTCTAAGTGGAAAAGGGTGCTTTTAGTATCAAAATCACATAGCAAATAACAGTGTTTTAATTCGTTACAAATATTCCCATTTCAGCAAGGTATTCATCAAATTCTTCATTCTGAAATTTCCTTCCGTGGTCACTTCTAATCGATTTAATCCTGCGGTCTATTTCATTCTGAATAACAGCAATAAACCTTTTGAATACTTTAAGTGTGTCACTCTTTGCAACAATGAAGTATGTCCATGTATACCGAGAATAATCATAAATTATAACAAGTCCATAAGAGTTTCCACCAAGGCTTTTTACTCTTAAAGGTCTAGATAAGTCCATGTGCAGTAGCTGTAGAGGTTTCGAAGTTGACATTTCTCTTTTGTTCTTGAAGGATTCTCTTGTTTGCTTTCCCTTTTCATACACATCACATAATCTCTCTTAAGCATAGCAAATTTTGCGAAGGCCAATTACAAGATCCTTTGAAACTAGTTTGTTCAATTAACCTAAGTTGATGTGAGCAAGTCTCTTATGCCATAGCTACGCATCATCTTCTTTAGTCATCAAACATACTACTGATTTGAATGAAGTTTCCTTGAAGTCGATTACGTAAATGTTGTTAAGCCTTTTTCCCACAAGTAACGATTCATCTGTTGATCTGTTGCTAATCAAATAGTATTTAGGCTCAAAGGTAATCTTTAATCCTCTGTCACATAGCTAACTAATATTGAGTAGATTTTGCTTTAACCCTTCAACAAGAAGAGCATTTTTAATTTCATAAGATGACGGAGATTTAATTTTACGTATACTGATGATCTTTCCTTTGTTGTTGTCACCGTATGTAACATGGCCAATAGTTTTGTAAGAGATGCTTGAGAATTTTGTAGGATCCCCTGTCATGTGTCTCGAGCAACCACTGTCCAAGTACCACGTGGAACTTTTTGTTTCTTGTCTCAGATCCGCTTCTGCAACTTTAGACTTTGCCATCATGATCAAATCATCTTCAGTTGGGATCTTCTTGTCATTGCCTTGACTCTTTTGTCCACCCTTTACATTGAGAAATCTTGTGAATTTACCAGCAAGCAGATTGAATCTTTGTGATCCAGAATCAGATTTCCCACCATATGCTGCCTTGTCCTGCAAACCCATTAGTAATAGAATTTGACTTCTTATTGCAATTAGTTGATATCAATTCAAAAGTGGATTCACATATGCTTTTTGTTTGAAAAACAGAAGCCATTCCCAGGTATACAGTCAATTCAAGGAAAATACAAGTAGACTAGTTTTTCAAATATTTTATGAAAACCAGCTCTGGTGCCAATTATTGGAAAACAGGTTGGCTTCGTTTCAACACCAAGAGGGGGGGTGAATTGGTGAGGTATAAAAATCAGAGTCTTTTTAAAATATTTTTCGCAAAGTATAAACCTTTACAAAGATTCTTGAATCGCAAGGAATGAAAATTCTAACTGCAGCGGAAATTACAAAGTTGACTACGAAAGCAGTAAAGTCGACTGAATGTAAAAGTGTAGGGATACAGGAATCAAACGCAGATTTTTATACTAGTTCGGCCTCAACGCGTAAATCCAGTGTCCTTCCACAATCCGGAAGCAAATGTACTATAATGATCAAGGTTTTTACAACAAGGCTTTTATAGAGACCTCCACGTCAAAAATATAAAACACATCTCTAACCCTTTAACCAAAATATAGGCAGCAACAACAAAGATCTGCAGCAAGATATTCCCTTTTATGCAATCTTTAACCCACTTTAAACAATCCTCAAGGTGTACAGACTCCACAACTCAACCCCCTGTAATCCCAAAAGGACAACAACAACAATCTTTCCAAAGATTTATAGAAATCTTGATCAGCAGATGAACACCACAATGTGCAGAGTATGATTAGCCAGTAAGCACAGAAATATTTCTCCTTCAAAGAACCTCTTCAAAGATAGATCACCACGGTCTTCTTGATGAGTTCTTGGAGCAAACAATCACAGGAACTTAATATGAAAACAACAAATGAAAATGTCAGTTCAACCAAAGTTTGTCGTTCCTTGTGAAACACGTCTATTTATAGTTTTCTATAAATCAAATGCTCATGTAGTCGACTAGGCTACTAATAAAGTCGACTATCATCAGACAGTTAAAACAGTTAAGTCAAATAGTAGCAGTCAAAAACAACCAAATTGATTTTGTAATTATTACAGTTGACTATCAATAAAAGCGTTAACCAACAGTTAAAATATAGTCGTTACTGTACACAATCATAACAGAATTTCAAATCAAATAACTAACTAAGTCGGATCCACTGCGCATGTAGTCGACTTAGGCACTTCAGCTCAATTTGAAAATCTTTTCAATGCAAAATCACACATAGGAGTGTGATGAGTCAATATTTTCTTGATTTCACTTAGTTTATTGTGCTAGAATTAATCAGGGAATTGTGCTTAAATGTCCGGTATTTTCCCTTTTTTCCTAATTGTGCTTAATTTGATCGGAAATTCTAATTTTAATTAATTTGAATATTCTGAGCTAATTATTTGCATTATTAATTGCAGGGAAAATTTTGGAGATACAATTTTGGACATTAGAGAAGACATCAATTCATTCAAGACTCTCTACAAAGACACTTTAGAATTAATCAAATTTTAATTTAGCATATTAGGCTTTTTAAACCAAGCCTAATTAGTTGTAAGACACTTGGCACCCTACGGTTTCTTTTAGGGTGGACCCCACCCATTTTATTTAGGACTCACTGCCTTACCTAGGGGGGGTCGTCACTGTTCTGGGAGATTTTTGGGGGGCTGAAACATTTTTTTTTAGATTGGCATTTTTTACCTTTGAATCATGTTACTCTTGGATTTCGGTTGAATAGAAATTGGAATAACAGCCGTCATTATTTTTCTTTGCTTTAGCTTTCCTGGAACGTTATTTTGGAGCTTGTATCTTTTGAATGTTGATTGGTGGATGAGCCCTCCAAATGTGATTGACGTTGATTTCAATGGATGAAGGAAACAAGCACATTTTCTTTTCCATTTATTGCTTTCTGTTGTGCTGGAATGATGAGGAAACACTTTTTATTTTCATTTGATGAATGAATGTTGCATATACTATAGCACATATTAGTAATCACGGTGACAGAGGTGATGGGACGCTGCTGCTGGAAGAAAGAAAGGTTTACCATTTAATTGTTATTTTATTCGAGCAAGCACATGTGATGTTTTGGAGAATGAAGCTGCCTGGTACAGTTCTTTTCAAGCTGCTAGAAGCATCAATTCCTTTGCTTTAAGTGGTGCAAATTTCATTGATTATGGGTCACGGCTGTGGTAGGAAAGTAGCATTACTTTTGTTTGGTTGGAATGACAAATAGATTAGGTGAAAGTCTAGTGATGTGATAGTTTTGTGGGCACTCATTCATTTCTCCCAACATGTTATGGTTGCTAGATATTTGTTGACTTCATTTTACAAAACATTTTCAATTGCATTTTATATCCAAAGGGGTTGGGAGAAAAGGCCTTCAATGCTAGCAATTTAGTTTTGAGATTGAATTGGAGTTGGTGTGCGGCGTATTGTGAAGAGAAACAAGTTGGTGATTTGCTTTTTGGAAGGCAAGGTTTTCTTCAATTTTAATTGGTTAGGAAGAATAGTGCAGCTCGTTTTCTTTATATGTCATGAGGAGAACTCATTTTCATTATGAAGCAATTTATTTTCTTTAGGAGAAGCTGCGTTGGTCACGTGAAGTGGTAGATAATGTATGTTTTCTTATTTCTTTTGTTTTAGGACATTTCACATCATATGTTAGATTTGTTTTCAATTTTTCTTAATTTAGTGTTGCATTTTAATAGCTTTAACTATGTTTGGATATTTGTTTATTGCAGTGTTAGGATTATCATTTTCATTTACTTTAATTATGTCTAGTATTTTTGGTAGTGTTAATTTAATTTTGATGTTAGCTTAAATTAGTCTGGTTGGTTGTTAATAAAATCAGTTTGCTTCCTTGAGATTTCTTGGACTGTTCTTGTGCTTATTCTGCTTTACCTGACACTCTATGAAATCTATCTGTGTTCTTGCAATGGGTATATGCTTAGTTGCCCAGTTGGTGATTGTATATTCGCTTAGTTGATAAATTTGTATAGAACACATCAGATGGAATAGATGTATTGCATTCGCTTAGTTCGTGATTATGATAGCATGATTATCCTTCGCTTAGTTGGGTGATTCGTGTCGGAGTTGGATTAAAGTGATATGTACTTGTCGTTCATCTGGGATAGGAAGCATAGTGATTGAGTTAATGACCAACCGTTTTCACATTCCGATTTTACATTTCTGTTTCTATTTGTGTTTACATATGTGTTTACCTTTCTGTTTGCATCCGTATTTTAATTTAATTCATCTGCATTCACACAAACCTTTCATAAAACCCCTCACTTCGTGTCTGACCTAATTCTCGAACCACATTTGGTCCTTAAGAGACGACCTAGGAATCACTTCCTAGTCTATACTCCATTCCTTTATGCACATTAAATTTTGCATGGGGTGCGACACCCATCAAAATTTTGGCGCCGTTGCTGGGGACCAACGGTTCGGTTTTAGGTCATTTGTTGTGTTAGTGTATGTTTTGTTTTGTCTTGTGTTGTGAGTGTGATGTTCTGTTTGTGTGTCGTCATGTGTTGTTGCATTTAGGTAGCTTTAGTTGCATATTTTCATTGCATTCTACTTTTCCCCCTTTTTCTTCTACATGTCTACCTATTTTGATTTTGGGAATACTGTTTCTTCTGCCTATGTCCATGACTTTGATTCTCCTTCTGCATCTAACTCTGATATTGCTTCTCATGCATATTTTGTTGATTTCTATGTTGAGAACAATATGACTCATCTTCCCATTCTTGAGAGTGCTCCTAAGGAGCCAGCTTCACTGAATGAGGATGATGTTCATTGCATTCTCACCTCTGGACTGATACATTTGCTGCCTAAGTTTCATGGTTTTGCAGGTGAATGCCCACATAAACATTTGGAGGAGTTCCACATCATTTGCACTTCAATGAAGCCTCCACATGTCCCGATTGATCAGATGTTCTTAAGGGCATTCCCACACTCATTACAAGAAGAAACAAGGGATTGGCTATATTTTCTTCCTCCAGGATCCATCACTTCTTGGGAAGATCTTAAGCATATGTTCTTGGATGAATTCTTCCCTGCTCAATATGGTTATAGTAACAATCCTAGATGGAATGACCCTAGCTTGGGACGGTATGATGCTCCGCAGCAATATCAGCCATTCCAGAATTCTTGTATGCCTTCTCTCCCTTCTAGCAACAATAGCAGTTGCAGTTTCATGAGCCTACCCAAGCAACTCCTCATCTTTCCACTACTTTTGAGCCTACATTGAAGGAGTTATTGGAGCAGATGACTATTCAGAACATTCAGTTCCAACAAGAGAACATGGAGTTTCAGAAGGAGACCAGAGCTTTCATTCAGAGTTTGACTGATCAGATGGGGCAGATGGCCACTCAGCTCACTGAGGAACAATCTTATGTTTCAGAGGAATCACCATTTCAGACTGTTCAGCTTCCAGATGATGTTGGTGTCATCCACATAGGAGATGGGGAGCAGAGTCATGAGCTTACTACTACGCCATCTACTTTCCCTCCCTCTTATGTCCCTATTCTTGCACCTGAGGATACTGATGAAGAATTGGAGGACTAGGCAGATATGAGCACCACTTTTGAGATAGGTAGACCAGCTTCACCTTCCACCACTCTACAAATCTTTAGGGAAGTGGAGGTAAACATACCTAAGATTGATTCTGTTGTTGATGATTATGCTATTGATAGGTATGTTGATGATTATGATGTTGATAAGCATGATTTTAATTCTCCTTCCTTGCAGGATGAGAACCACTTTTTGCTATCGCATATGAATGTTTGTTCTCCATGCACTGAACATGAATCTGAGACGGTTGTTGATATTGTTTCTACATTTGAAAGTGATTCATGTTTTGAGAGCATGTCTGAGGTTCAACATGTTACACTGGGATTGGGTGTTATACCTCTGCATGTTATTTTTGTAGAACCACATTGCACTAACCATGATGCAGGAGCTACACATGAGTTTGATAAAGAAACACCCACGGTGGAAGAGAAGTATGCCAGTGTACACAAAAGCTTGAATATCAAGGGGCACCAGCTGAAACCACTCATCAACAATAACTGCTTCTTAGATCCAGTTATGGAGGACATCTCCCTGCTTGATCAAATTTAGAGACTGAAGCAGTTCCTCCTCAAGACTTCCTTGCTGAATCTAATGGTGGAGAACATCTCCCTAACAGTCCAAAATTGGATACTGCCACCATGATCAAGGGAGTTTTCTTTTCCCTTCTCCTCCCTTTTCCGCTTTTATTACACATGTCCATGATCTATTGATTGTTCTGATTTCTGATCTGATGATTATGACACACTGAGGACATTATGTAGTTTAAGTGTGGTCTATTGGGGAGAATTCTACTTTCTTTGTTAGTTTATGTTTTCTGCGTTAATTTTTTTTTTCTTTTCTAGGTAGTTTTTGTTGGGTCATGTATATAGTTTTACATGTTTCTCTTGATTTCTAGACTTCGTTTAGGTTGTAGACTTGTCTTTCACTTCATTGATACTCTGATTAGTTTGAAATCCTTGCTTTTCTCTGCTTGGAAGATGATTATAATGTTTGAGAGGGTGATTGATTGTGACAGAAATACCCTGTGTGAGAATTTGAGCCACTTTATGTTCTTTCTTGTGTGATATGTCTCTTGATTGATATGCATGTTTGGAAGTGATAATGGCCGTTTTGTTCTTGAGCCTCTCTAGCCAGATGAGCCTACCTTGTTTTAATCCTTTGATAACCCCTTTGAGCCTATATCTTTCCCCATTTGTTTTGAAGCTCATACACCAACCCTTAGTGAAAAACCATGATTACCTTAACCTTAGGGAATTTTGGAGCTTTGGAATTGTTTTGGGAATAAGTGTGGTCTCTTCGGAGATTCAGATGAATTGGCTAGATGGTTCCTCTTCTTGTTTTTATTTTTGTAAATATGTTGTGTATCTTGTCTCTTAGAGTTGTGTCCTAGATAGAGAGAAAAGAAAAGAGATAAGATGGAAAAGAAAAAAAAAGTACAGAAAAATGAGAAAAAAAAATAAATTGTGTGAATAATGGAGTCAAGAAGAGGATTGAATTAGAGGTTTTGGGTGTGATTTAACTTGTTCCAAATTGCTCCTCTATTTCTTTTCGTTTGTAGCTTCTCATCCATATTATATCCTCCCTTGTCCTTAGCCCCATTGCATCCATAAAAGACCTTTTGATTTGAACATGCATATGTTTTTTAGTGTTGATATTAGAGGCCTACCAAGTCTGTTTAATGCTTGTTCTTGAGTGCATTGAGTTGAATTTATTTACCTTAGCCACTTGAGAGAAACACTGATAGTGTGCATCTGTGAGATTTTGTTCCTTTTGATTCGCCTCTTGAGCTGACTGATCATTTTGCTATGTCTTGAATTGCTTGGATGACTTCATGAGTATCTATTTTCTCTGATTTTGTGTTGGATGCTGTCTACCGCTTTTCTTTGTCCATATTTATTGCGAACTGTGTAATTAAGTTTCTTTCCTTGTGAGACTTTGTTTTTCCGTGAGTTGAGTAAGTGTCACTTCCCTGATGTCCTCTGAACTATTCCCTGATTTGCGTCTTTATTTTGCCCAGGAGTGCAAAAGACTAAGTGTGGTCTGTTTTGATGAGTCAATATTTTCTTGACTTCACTTAGTTTATTGTGCTAGAATTAATCAGGGAATTGTGCTTAAATGTCTGGTATTTTCCCATTTTTCCTAATTGTGCTTAACTTGATCGGAAATTCTAATTTTAATTAATTTGAATATTCTGAGCTAATTATTTGCATTATTAATTGCAGGGAAAATTTTGGAGATACAATTTTGGACATTAGAGAAGACATCAATTCATTCAAGACTCTCTACAAAGACACTTTAGAGTTAATCAAATTTTAATTTAGAAGATTAAGCTTTTTAAACCAAGTTTTGTAATTTGGGTCAATTTTTGGTAATTTAGACCAAGCCCAATTAGTTGTAAGACACTTGGCACCCTAGGGTTTCTTTTAGGGTGGATGATAGGAAATAATATATTTGATTATAGTTTACCTTATTTAGTTTCTGCATAATTGATTCTGTCTTGAATAATTGATATTTTCTTTCCTTAATTATAGAATCTAGGTATTCTGTATATTTTATATATTGTACGCTGGTTACTCTTTCCAAATAAATAAAAACACATTTGTCACAATCCTTACATGGTATCAGCCTAATTTCGATCCTTCCTTACCCTTTCTTCTTTTCTTTTCTTCCCTATGGCTAATACTGATGGTGCTTTTTCCTTTAACACCATGATCCACATGTTAAACATACGCCTCACCTCAACCAATTTCATTCTCTGGCGTCGTCAGCTCCTTCCTCTTCTCGAAGGACAGGCCCTTTATGGTCATATTGATGGCTCAATCATAACTCCTCCTGCGAAATTGCCTACTGTTAATGGATCTTTGACGGTCCCTAATCCAGCCTTTATCACGTGGAAACAACAAGATCAAATACTTGTAAGTCTTCTTCAGGCCTTCCTTACTAAAGACACTCTAGCTGAAGTACTGCACTGTGACACCGCACAGCAGATCTGGACTACTCTTGAATCCCTCTACGGTGGTGACTCCAAGCAAAGAGAAATTGTTAGAATTCTTGGAGAATTCTTGGAGCTCAAAGAATTTAATCTGAAACAGAAATGAAATTGTTAGATCATCAAAAGTCTCTGAATAAATCGTGTTCAGCCTATTTATAGATTTCTGTTAATTAGACACATTCTCAGTCGAATATGCTACTAATACAGTCGACTGAATTATGACATTTATAACAGAACAGTCAACCAGATAGCATACTGATGGGCGTCGCAACCCATACAAATTTGATTGCAATTTAAGGAATGCAATATAGTGCTAGGAAGTGACTCCTAGGTCGTCTCTCAAGGACCAAATGTGGTTCGAGTCTTAGGTCTCACACAAAGTGGGCGGGGGGGGGGGGTTGTGAAAGGTTTGCGTGGTGAATGAGGAAAAATTAAAATGAAATTAAAACAGTAAAAACGAAAATTTACGATGGAACTGGACAGCTTTGACCTTTGCTCAATGTTTTACCCATAACTTTTTCTACAGAGCTCTAAATGAGATGAGGTTTTTTTTCCTAGAAAGTAGACTCAATTATCTTTCATATGTCATATAAAACGTAGCATTCGGACCTCTGGTATGGTTGCAGTAATTTTTTTAAAATCAAGTCCAGAGAGTGAAAATGCTAAACCCAACACTAGAGCAAACAAATATCTAAGCACAGTTAAAACTATCAAATGCAAAACTAATTTAAAGAAAGGAAAAACAACTAAACTACAATTCAAACTAATTTAAAGCTAAAGAAAATAAACAACATATTTTTTTTCTCTACCATTCAAGTGACCAGATTTATCTACCAAATGAATTGAAATTTTAAATGGCCTAAAACACTCTTGACAATGACACATGCTGCACTAAAATAAATTAATATGCTTCTTCAAAAATCAATTAAGCTAGTTGCTAAATTCAATTGAAAACCACTGTTGTTGCACCCTTCAACTTTCAAAAGCAAAATAAAATTCTTTCTCCCAAGTATTTGACCGTGGCAGGTGAAAAGAAGTATGTGCACACCGACACTTTCTACCAAATCACCACTTCAATCAATAAAAACTAAAATGAAAATGCTCTACCAATTGCACAAAATGCTCTACCAATTGCACATAACGGAAAGGAACAGTGAATAATAAGTGGTGGCTGGCACTCATTTTTTATTCCACCAAAATCCCATAATTCATATAAAGACTCCATGGGAAAGCAAAGCAACGTTCTCCCCGAGAGTGAATGGTCTGCTGCCTCTTTACTATTTCTAAATCAAATTAAATGACCAAGGTTTCAGCATGTAAGCCAATCAATCAACACCACTCAAGCCATCACGTGCTGCAGGGACAATTTAAATGCAATGAAATGAAATCACCACTTAATAGGGTAACAAAATTCAAGACCGTAGATGCCATGCTCACCAACTCCCATCAATCACCTATTTACTTCTTCATTCTCAAAATAAATTATATCTCCATGAAAAGAAACATTGGACCCACCACCTGCAAAGCTTCTTTCTAAATGCAAAGTAAAGTGCTTACACAAATTAAAGAGAAACATAGAAGCTAATCAAAAGAAATGTAGAAACTACTCACTACTGCATCTGCTCCCAGACCCGTGACACCATGCACACATCAAAATTCAATGTAAAATTTTCTTATAAATAAAAAACACATTCATCCAAATTCCATATTCATAGGCATGATTCAAGGAAGAGAAACTCTCGGCCTTCTCCAAAGAAAATCCAATTGCTCCGCTGCTGGCTCAAAAATGCCGAGAGTGTCTTCTTTTTTTTGTGACGGATGGCTTCTTTTCTTTTAAAGGCCGTGTGTCATCTTTTTTTAGGATGGGGTCCACCCAATTGAAAAACCCTAAGTGCCAAGTCATTTTTCCTATTTGGGCTCAACATGTTTTTGTCAAAATTTGGCCCAATGTACACAAGCTTGTCCAAAAAGTTTAGAGAATTAAATTACAATATAACTAAAATTTAAAATGTCTAATATGAGAGTCTTGAATTTATTTTGTCTCCTTCCCAATGCTCCAAATTGTATCTCCAAAATTTTCCCTACAAATAATAATGCAAATAATTAGCTCAGAAAATTCAAATTAATTAAAATTAGAATTTCCGGTCAAATTAAGCATATTTAGGAAAAACGGGAAAATACCGGACAATTAAACACAATTCCCTGATTAATTCTAGCACAATAAACTAAGTGAAATCAATAAAATATCGACTCATCACATACAATCAACCAAAAACAAAACACATTTAATACAGTTGACTAAGTCATCAATGCTCAACTAACTTTTAAAAATTTAGTCGTTAGAGTGCAAGAGCATAACAGAATTTCAAATCAGACAACAAATACAGTCGAATGTGTGGCGCACATAGTCAACTATCAACATGTAAAACATTTTGAAATTATTTTCTTCTCAAAATACCACACAGCACTGATTCTCAAAATCTACACAAAGATTTTAGCATAGTCGAATCCACTAGTAATGTAGTCGACTTCACTATAACTTTGTCACACAATAATAAGTTCATAAAAGTGCTTGTGGTTTTCAACTTTGAAACATGTGCAGTAAAACATTTGTAATGATGCATTTGCATATAGCACATAAAGCATATAAACATGTCCCAGATATATATCAATCAATCAACATAGGAACATGTAACACATTTCATAAACATGTTCAACAGATATCACAATCAATCAGCATAAGAACATGTAATGCAGAAAAACATGTGCTTGTTATTAAGCAATGTGTTGTCATGATAAAAAACTAGATTGATATAGAACAACATGTGCTTGTTGTCAACAATCTCAACAATCTCCCCCTTTTTTGGTGATGCACAACCATGATTAATAACCAACCATGTTTGCACATTTAAATACAAAACAAAGTAAAAAAGATATAGGACAGTTAGAACATTCAAGTACTCTGCATGTAACACAATTAAAATAGCAACAAATATCAAGCAGAATATGAAATAGAATACAATTCTCCCCCTTTCATAAAGCATTCATAAATTTCTCCCCCTTTGTGCATTAGCAAAAAAGGTATGCTCTATATTTTACTGATATTTCAAACAGAGATACATAAAAAAAATATATATATGCAATTTATAAGATGCATTGATGCTCTCTCAATAACATGAAAATGATTTCTCCCTCATATTTAAACACATGTAAATGATAACTCCCCCTAAAATGCATGCATGAGAGTGAAAAATGTGTAAAGTGTAATACTCCCCCTGTCATTATGCATAGATGTCAAAACCAATTTAGATGCACAATGTAGTGTATCACAAATTATACAAGCAGTAAGCTCAGAGTTGTATCAAAGACAGGATAACAAACAGTTTACTCATGCAATGATACAATCAACAATCTCACAATGTTATCTCAAACATGATATGTAAAAATCAATTTATCTCAAAGATAATAGTAGATATCAAGAATAAGTAATCAATGAAAAAATAACCAAAATTGGAATTTATAACGTTGTCATGATTAGTCATTGCATAATCTTCCCAGTCGAATACATTGCTTCCAAAGTTGTTGAAATCCACTTGAAGCTTCCAAAGCAATGTCCTTCCTGCAAAACCTTTCAAAGATTTTTTCCAGATCAAGCATTTTAGTTAAGCAAGAAATATAATCATTAACAACATAAGTCAATATGTAAAGATGTATAACAGATCAAGCATAATCAACTTCAATAGTGTCACAGTCGAATCATTCAACATTCAGCATATCAGATTCAATTAATCAAGTTAAAGCAGCTGAATTAGATTCAAACTAAATTTCATTTCATTTCTTTGAAAAACAAGATATTACAATGATGAGCACAGATAGGAAATAAAAGAGAACACAAAAGATGGAAATCTAAGCCATACAAAACAGAAGATTCTAAACATATCCTATGACTCAAAGACACTACAAGGTAAACAAAACTTTATTCTGATTCAGAGGTGATGAGTCGATATTTTATTGATTTTACTTCGCTTATTATACCAAATTTAATCAGGGAATTGTGCTTAATTGTCCGGTATTTTTCCGTTTTTCCTAATTATGCTTAATTTGATCGGAATTCTTTTTTTAGTTAATTTGAATTTTCTGAGCTAATTATTTACATTATTAATTTCAGGGAAAATTTTGGAAATACAATTTGGAGCATTGGGAAAGAGAGAAAATAATTCAAGACTCTCCCATAAATGTTTTAGAATTAGTTGTATTTTAATTTAGAACTTTAGTTTTTTTTTAGACAAGCTTTTGTGCATTGGGCCAATGTTGGCAAATTTTATGATGGGCCCAAAATATTAGGACACTAGAGCTAGGGTTCCCTTTTATTTTAGGGTGGACCCCACCCTTACATAAGACTCACTGTAACGCACTTCCCGGAAAGTGTGTGAGTGAGGACAAAGCACACTAGAAAGCCTCGTGGTGATGTGTGGGGGCAGTCAGCAGTCCCTGTAAGGTCCCGGGGCGTTACAAATGGTATCAAAGCCTAGCCTCTCCCAGTACGGTGTGGTTCGAGGATGAACCAGACGGAAGCTGGTGGGCATGTGACACCCGGGCACTGACGAGGGAGGGGAGTGATCGCCGGTGCAAGAGGCATGGTGCAGGGGGCACGGACAAGGAGCGGCTCCTGCAGGCTTCTAGTGGAAGGGGCACATGGACGAATCGAACATACAACGGAATGAGAGGGATCTGGAGACTGTATAGGTATGGGACTATACAGTTGAAGGATAGCTTAAAGGAGTTTATTTGGTTACCCATATCACCAAAATGCATTTGCTTTTCGGTAGCCTAACCCATAAGAACTCCATAGTTAAGCGTGCTTAACTTGGAGTAATTCTGGGATGGGTGACCTTCCGGGAAGTCTTCCCGGAAAGTGTGTGAGTGAGGACAAAGCACACTGGAAAGCCATCGTGGTGATGTGTGGGGGCACTCAGCAGTCCCTGTAAGTTGTCGGGGCGTTACACTCACGACCTAGGGATTGTCCAGCCGTCATTCACAAAGAGCTTTCACACGTTGCAGATTTTGGGAAATTGGTGCTTGTCCTTGTCTTATGGCTGCAGCCGGTCTTCTCCTACGCTTATGAAGTTGTTTTATTATTATTTAGCTTTCTTGGAGAATGAAGCACAGCCGCCACTCTCTTTTTGATACGTGGGGCCCAAGCCCAATAAATAAAATCTATCCAAAACAAGAAGAAGGGTAAACAAGACATTTCCACATGGGGAGGGGTGAGCTTAACATGCCAGGAGGTGCATCATGAAGCTTTTCTAAATCAGAAATCTGCATGCACCTTGTTTTTCATTGTAAATGTGTAGACTTCTAGATTTTCTTTCCAGCACATGTTGAATAAGTCTTCTAGAAGGCTGGCACATTTTGCACATGGCATCTTACGTGGCATTAGATCCACAATTCACGGATCTAGTATTTTCCTTGCCAAGGCCGAAGGGTATCCTTATAAAAGCCCCAAGGCAGCTTCTATATGTTACTTTTGGAATATTGAGAGAATTGAAATGCTGAGCACATTGCTTCCAGCTCTTTCATCACCGAGAGTCACCTCTTCTTGTGCTTCCTCCATTCAATCCTCTAGATTCCTTCCAATGGTGAGGGTTGTCTGAGCTAGAATCATTCCACCCAAGCACTTCCTCCACTACATAGAATCCATCATACTGCCTTCCGTTGCCTATTCATCATCCAATCATTCCATTACCGCTGCTGCTGCCTTCTCTGTTTGCTGCATCTCACGGATCTGAACCATAGCTCAAGGATGGAGTTATCAAATGGTATTCAGAGCCACGTTGGAGTTCCAGCTACTGCTACCGTGAGATAAGTCGTTTCTTCTATTTTTCACACTGTCATAGATTTGTTTTCTCTGTTTCATTGTTGGTGTACTGTTCCATTCATTTGTTGTTCATTTTTTTAGGTTCTGCTTGTGTCATTTCTTTCATACTAGCTTTACTTGCTTTCTTTTTATCATTTATTCGGTCAAATCGAGTGCCTTTGAGTCTTTTCATTTTTAGATCTAATACTGTCATGTCTGGTCTTGTTTGTGATCCAATTTTCTTGTCAAAATTCTGAGTAAAATGGTTTTGGCACAAACCTACCGATTCTGAATTGATAAAGTGTATGGATAAAACTGTTTCTTTGAGTTGAATTTTAAAAGATGCACATCCAATGAGCAATGAATAAGGAGCTCAGTGTATTCTGAAATCAATCACAGATCAGTACCAGTAAATCACTGATTTAGATTTGTGTTGAATGTCAATGATATTGGTTGATTCAAACTGCACCGTGCAATTGTGTTTTTTTACAAAGCCTCTATTGAACTAAGTCCAGAGTGAATACTATAAATCCTGAAATTACTCTTGCAATTGGTAGTATAACTGGACAGTCCAGGGCATTGTCTTTTGGCAGTAGACCGAACTGCATCAGTTTTCCTTGCTACAGTCGTATGGTGTGTCAATTCTGGTTGAGTAGCTAGTTCATTGCCAACCATCTAAAATTGTTGTTCTGCTATTTGAGCAAGTTTCCCATACTGTTTTACATCCAATTTTGGTGCATTAAGTCAGTTTAATTTGCTGTTTCAAAATGTGGCTATTAGAGTTGAATGGTTGAAATTGTACATGGAACTGCATATATCATAATCTGATATAAGTTGAATCTGTTCAAAAAAATTTGTCAAACAAGTTTAAAATCATCAATTAAACTTGTTGGTGCAAAGTTGAAATGATTATAATTGAAATTGTGCATTTTCACTAGTCAACCAACCACTTTTGAACCTCTGTTTCAGTCCAATTAAGTGTTGCAGAATTGTGATAATTGAAGTTGAATTGTTGCCTTGAATTCTATGTAAATGTTGTAGCAAAAGCTAGATTCCATATAAAAGAAATATAGCAATCAATAGAATTAAATTGACAGTGAAAAAGCATTGAATCTGTGCAACATATTTGTTTTGGAAATCTGCATACAGTAGAATTTGAAAACTGGTATTAGTTGGACTTTCTCTGAGACATTTTCACAAACAGGTTGTGGTAATTGCATATTATCCTTGACTGCACATCATTTGTTACTTGAGTCTGTTTGATTGTTTTTAAATTTGTTCTAGCACCATTCCTAGCTTCATTTTGACGTGCCACCGTGATTGAATTCCTTTTTTATTGCTTTAAATTCAGTTGTTGAAAATTCTTGCCTACCACCTGTTTGTTAAAAGGTGTTGTAGTGCAGTTTCTGTGTGAATATTTTCTGGCAGCAACCACGTTTTGAGCACTAATCGCTGGAACAATTTGTGACTTGGTTGAAGTGCTATCATAGGGGCATTGATCTAGCTGAGATCCTAAACCATTGGTAGCATATTAGGGAGTGGATAAATGGCGGAAATCACAAAGAAGTTGGGCTCTCGGTGCTGCAGAAAATCAAACCCGTGACTACATAATTGTGCAGCAGCTGCTATATGAGTGTGAGACAGAACGGATTCTGCACCTAGAATTCACAGCTTCAATTGATAGCAACTGTGAGACTTGTGCTGCATCAATTTTCACGCAGCTTCCATTGAGAGAGGCCAAAGTTGCACTGTCCTTATCCTTTCTTTTTTTTTGAATGAATCCCAAATTGTAATAGTTCATTTGTTTTTCCTTGATTTGTCAAAAGGACCATTTCAAGCAAGTACAGTGGAAGAGCTCCTAAGTGTTCTTCCCTCATTTGCTAACTTGACTTAAAGTCTCTTCACTTAAAATTGGTAGACGGTGAGTGTGTCTTAGATCCAAAGTCTAAGCCTCACCTAGGAGACCTCATCTTTACATTCTTCTTTCATTTCAAGTTTTCATCTTATTTCAATTTGTTAATCTTTTAAATTTTCGCTTAGGAAATTCTTTAGAGTCCGAATTTAGAGTCTTAATTCTTTGCTTTTACTTTGCTTTTGAGTTTTCTTTTGTGATCTTAGAAGTGATCTTGGAGTAACAACAACTAAGTAAGTAGCCTAGAACATTTTTGGCAAGGACAAGGCTTGGTACTTAAGCAACCCTAGTGGTTCACCTCCCTTACCTGGAATTTGTTCTTGGGTGAAATCTAAGAAAGTTGTAACACAAGAAAACTTTTAACATCACAAAATGTCAAAAGCATCAATCTCCAAGGGTTAGTGATTCTGAGGATCAAGTTACTCTCAAAGATATTTCAAAACAACTTAGAGAGCTAACTCAATGGAGAATTGACACTGAAAGAAAGATGGATTATGCTCAACAAGATAGGGAAAGACAAATCACCATAATTCAAGATGAGAATGAGAATGATAAAGAAAAATCATCTACTGAGGAAGTTTATCCTTGTGATGGGCAACTTCTCATGATCAAAAAAATATTTGAGAACCAATCCAGTGTAACACCTCTATCACAAAGAGAGACTCTCTTTCACACAAGATGTCAAATTCAAAATAAGACTTGTTCTCTCATCGTTGATAGTGGTTCGTGCTCTAACTGTTGTAGCACTAGATTGGTTGACAAATTAAATCTTGTTGTGCAACCCCATCCTAAACCTTATAAAATACATTGGGTCAATAAAGATGGGAATATCACAGTCAAGGATCAAGTCATAGTAACAATTTCCATTGGCAACTTTAAAAACAAAGTTTTATGTGATGTAGTTCCAATGGAAACTTGTCATGTGTTATTGGGAGGACCATGGCAATTTGATCATAAAACAATTCATAATGGTCTTACCAATACAATAACTGTGCATCATCATGAGAAGAAATTTGTACTTCATCCTCTTTCATCATCACAAGCGGCGGAGGATCAAGCACAAATGCGCCTTAATAAGGAAAGGGATGAAAGAGAAAAAGAAAGAATGCTGAAAGAAAAAGATCAAAGAAGAATAGAATTAGAGAGAATAAAAAGAGAGGAAGAGAAAATAGAAGAAGAGAGGAAGAGAGAATAAAAGAAAAAGAAAGAGAAGAAAAAGAAGAAATTGAAAGAAAAGAAGTGGAAGAAAGTGAACAAAAGCAACTAAGAGCAAAATCTCCTTCCACCATAATGGAATCAAAACTATTAAGGGGAGGTTCTCTATCCTTTCACTTTTCTCCATTTATTTTTGAAAGCCCAATATCTAACTTTTCTTTCACAGAATTTGCCACTTTATCTTTAAACATGTTACAACTTTCAACATGTGGTAAATCACTTGAGTTATTGTTACCTCTAAGGTTGCAACTAACTCAAGACAAAAATAAACTTTTAGAAGTAAGGCATCTTCAATCTATTAAGAGTAGTCTTTCTTCTAAACATCTTTATATCTTCCTGGTTCAAATAAAACTAATTGAAACTATGTTTTATGCTTATTGCAGATTGATGTTTGATCCAGGAGGAATTTCTATCAAGCCAACAAAAATAAGTCCTCATAATAAAGGCGACCCACCAGATTTGAGGACAAATCCTTTCCAAGAGGGAGGGGATGATATGTGGGGCCAAAGCCCAATAAATAAAATCTATCCAAAACAAGAAGAAGGGTAAACAAGACATTTCTACATGGGGAGGGGTGAGCTTAACATGCCAGGAGGTGCATCATGAAGCTTTTCCAAATCAGAAATCTGCATGCACCGTGTTTTTCATTGTAAACGTGTAGACTTCTAGATCTTCTTTCCAGCACATGTTGAATAAGTCTTCTAGAAGGCTGACACATTTTGCACATGGCATCTTACGTGGCATTAGATCCACAATTCACGGATCTATTATTTTCCTTGCCAAGGCCGAAGGGTATCCTTATAAAAACCCCAAGGCAGCTTCTGTATGTTACTTTTGGAATATTGAGAGAATTGAAATGCTGAGCACATTGCTTCCAGCTCTTTCATCACCGAGAGTCACCTCTTCTTGTGCTTCCTCCATTCAATCCTCTACTACATCGAATCCATCATACTGCCTTCCGCTGCCTATTCATCATCCAATCATTCCATTACTGCTGCTGCTTGCCTTCTCTGTTTGCTGCATCTCACGGATCTGAACCATAGCTCAAGGATGGAGCTATCACTTTTGGTGAAGTATTTTGCAATATTGTTTTCTATGGTATGAAAAAGGGAAGCACGGTCCAGCTGCCATTTGTTTTGAGCTTTGTTTTTGAATGTTATGCTAGAGAATGGGATGAAGAAAAGTGAAGCATGTTTTTTTTCTTTTTATTGTTTCTTCAATATTTCAATTAAAGTTTGATTCAGTGGTGCTTGATGATTGGTGCAGCAGTATTCACGGTGATTTTTATTTTGGAATTGAAAAACAATTTAATTTTTTAGGAGCAAGAGGTGTGTGCGGTGACATTCTGGCTGGAAACAAATTCACGCACCCACCACATAGGATTAGATTCTTCTTTATTTTAAAGAAAATGCACATTGTTATTTCAATTGAAGAAGTAGCACGCTGCCTGGAGCATGTATTTTTTATTCATTAGGCACATTTTTATTCCATTTGATGAAGCGTTATTCATGACAAAGCAAGGTGATTAGATTGAATATTTTTCATTCAACTGGAGGATGTCACGGCAAATGGTAGAAAGGTTTTTATTGTTTTTCTATTTCTTTTGTCTTTGAATAATTTACATTACATGTTTAACTGTTCTTCTTTTTTCTCTTTAATTTAGTGTAGCATCTTAATAATTTTAATTGTGCTAGATGTTTGTTATTACTGTGTTAGGATGGACATTTTCTTTTACTTTAATGTTGTCTAGTATGTTGGTAGTGATAATTTAATAGTCATGATAGCTTAGGTTAGTTGGTTGGTTATTAATAAAATTACTTTGCTTCCCTGAGACTTTTAAACTTTAATTGCCATACTGCTCTGCTTTAATTCTGCTCAATATTTAATCTGTTGTTTGCCTGCAATTAGGTATACGCTTAGTTGCCTAATCGGTGTCAATTCTTCGCTTAGTTGAATAGACTGTATGGTGGATGACTGATTAAATTTGTGCAATGCATTCGCTTAGTCTGTAATTTTGAAGACCGAATTAGCCTTCGCTTAGTTGGGTGATTCGTGTTGGATTTGTATTAGAGTAGTGGGTACTTGTCGTTGATCTGGGATAGGAAGCATAGTAATTAAGTTGATGACCAACCGTTTTTAGTCTGTCTTGGAAACTGTTTTTAGTTATGTGTTTGCATTTCTGTTTGCATATGTGATTTTGTTTATCCACATTCACCACAACATTTTCACAAACCCCCCCACTTCGTGTCTGACCTAATTCTCGAACCACATTTGGTCCTTGAGAGACGACCTAGGAGTCATTTCCTAGCTATACTGCATTTCTAAATTGCACATTAAATTTGTGTGGGTTGCGACAGCCCACAGAAGGTTTCAGTAGTACTTTCTTCACTTATATCATCAACATCTTCCCTTTCAGATGTTTCTGATGATGATGAAATCTCAATGAAATGTTTGAATAAGATATCCATCTTCTCATTTAGAGTCGACAGTGACTTGTTTAAGTCATTTACCCTTTTGGAAGTCCTCTTAAACCTGTCTTCCACATGGTTTTCAAATTGGGATTTAGAAGAAGCAAACTCTTGATCACTGTCATGATTCATTGATGTCTCTTTTCCTTTTAAAAAATTTTCTTCATCACGAAAAATCCAACCATGAGCTGTCTTCTTCATTCCAATGCAAGTCAGAATGGCTTTTCCAATAATGTTACCTTTGTTGCAAATGAGTTTGTTTTCTCCAGTGAGATCTACACCGCTTTGTTCTAGTACTTTGCTCATGAACACACCATATGGAAGCCGGTGCTAGTCATTTGTTCCCACTTAAAGAATTTGCCTTTTAAAAATAGCAACCCAGTTTGTTGGTATCTTTTGTACAATGGCATTTAATAGACATACATCCGTAGGAGTTAGCTTAATAAGATTGTACCGTCCAGGCAAGAGAACATATCCAATGAAGAATGCGATAACCTTTTCTTCTTTGTCAAGCCATTTCAACAAAAAACCTTTTTCCTTTTTATATCTTCCATGATATCTCATAATTTTTTTTGAACATCTCAGTTTTTCTTAGCAACTTGTTGCGAGGATAGTAAAAAAGATGAGACAAATTTCCAGCGTCTTTCAGCTTAGCAATCCTCCACCATGTATCATTGTTAATGATGATGTCTACACCTTTTACACGAGAGTGGATGTTTCCATCGACTTCTCTAACATTGTGAAAGAAAACTTCTACAAGATTATAATAACAATCACCCTTCATTTGAATAAACTTGTCCAGACCTTGAAAATGAAGTTTTTCAAGAAAGGCAAATTTCTCTTGTGTGAATAGAGTCATTTCAGTTGTTTCATGTCTGACAACCTTCTTGTATTTTCTCATATTTAGGAATCTTTCTCTGGTGTTGTCATCACTGATCCATCTAGAAGGATCAGCTTCTCTTCTTTCTACCATAGGTCTCTTTCCAGGTCTTGATGATGAAGAAGCCATTCTTACAGAATGAGAAATAGGTCTCTCTTGAATCATAATAAGGGTTTTGTTTAACATTGTGTTTGAGTTCATCAGACTAACACACAAATATAGTGAGACGCGCCAAAGATTTCTCAATAAATTCTCAGATTCAAATCCTAACGTTAAAAATTTAAAACACATGCAGAACATAGTCCAATGAATTAAGAACACAATCGACTAAGACACATAAAAATAGAGTTGAAACTTAACCAATCAATCATGTTAAACTGATTTTTGTCGCCTAAAATCAGAACAAACTAAGTTTCCTCAGTAATGTAGTAAAGGGATAACCTAGGTATCAATCCAAGGACTCGCTTGTTAAGTTTAAAGTGTTTGGTTAATTCTTGCTTTTATTCTATTATTTACTAACTACTAAAGAGGTGGGGAAAGTAAAATTGAATGAAACTAAAAAGAAAAGAATTAAAACTAAAAATTTGTTTATAAAAAGGAAAGAATAAGAACTAAAAGGAAAATAGAAGAAAAATAGAAATCTAAACTATCTAAGATAGAAACAACAACAGAAGCTAATATGAAAATTTAAATGCAACTAAAATGATCCTAAACTAATGAATTTAAAACTAAAATAAACCTAGATACCAACTTATGAAACCAATGAACAACTAAATTTCCTTATTATATGCATATTCTAAAAAATGTAAATGTCAATGCAAAGAGAAGATCATCACATAACAGAACCAAATGGCAGATAAAGGAAAATCACAATCTAAACTAAAACTATTCTAACATCAATTTACAGAAATACTAAAAAATAAAACAGCAAACCAAAAATATTAGGCACAAGCAAAGAACAGAGACAAAATTGCAAGAGATTGAATGAAAGAGTCTTAATTCCTCTTCAGAAAGACATTCCGGGAAAGTTAAGCTCATCACAGGGTCTTTTTAGTTCATATTTCAGAACTTAAAGTGGAAATTCTCACTCAATTATTTAACTAATGCACAATTTCACAAGAAATGAAAACATAACACTAAAATTGAACTTAGTCTGACAATTATGAAGCTTAACATCTCTCAAGAAGACCTCTCGAAAATCTAGGCCCAATCCAGGGTCCTATTACATCCAAAACAAATGTAGATATGTGGATGCTTTCCTTCACAGTTCTCAAACAGAGTTCAATTACAACATACCATCACACATAATAGAAACAAAAAAAAATAGAAACATAGATCTGATGAATCTTCAAGCGTTCACTCAACTCTGACTCGAGAAGACATCTTGGTCATGCACGCCCACCTCGGGATCGTTTAATTCCTAAAAGGAATTACAATATGCAGAGTTATGAGTTCAACTCAATTTTCCTCAAAACAACACAAGAACACAAGAACGAAAAAAACAATCAACACAACAGAATCACAATGCTCAACATAGAAACAAAGAACACATAAAAGAAAAAGAACATTTTATTAAGGAGAAATGAAAATTACAAAAAATTTACCGAACGAAAAGCGCAATCGGAGCCACCACGGGCTGTCACCACCGTAAGTGTTTCGCTCCAAAAGCAAAGAAACCTAAACCCTAACTATATCTAAAACTGAAAAATAGAAAGTGTCTGTTCAAAGGTCTCTATGAAAGTCTAAAGAAAAAATCTATTTACATGGAAGAACCCCTTTATATAGGGTCTGAAGAAGATGAAAGAAAGTAAAACTAATAAGGGAACCTTGCTTCTTTCCTACACTTTAATCTTTTCCCTCCACGTGGCATTTCCGGTCAGCATCTTCTTTCTCATCGATCATCTTCTCCGTTAAGGGTCCAGTCAGCTCCTATCTTCATCTCGCTTCTTTCTCGAGCAAGCCCTAGCCTTTTGGTTTGGCTCTTCTCCTTTACTGCCAAGATGATGCTCGTGCAGAATAACCCCGCAAAAGTGCAACTTCATATTGCTCAAAACACATCATTTTACTAATTCATCTCAAAGTCCAGCCAATGTTTACAACTTCAGATTTCCATTGCAGAAGTGCAGCCCAAGCGTAATAGCCTTGCACGGGCGAATAAAAGCACTCAATTCTAGCTGAAATTAGCACAAGCGTTGGCCCAATCTACAGCAGCCCAATTAAAATGGCCCAATTTATTCTCTGCAGCATAAATCATGGCATCAGCTGCAACAGTCCAATCTAAAAAAAATTAACATTGAATTTAAAGAAGGGTTAAATTGAAATTAAAGGAAAGTAACTGTTAAGTCTCTGGCAAGTGTACCAGATCGTTATCAAGTAATATAAAACAGGTAAGTCCGAATATCGTTTTCCCAAAGGACTCTTAGGCCTTAACTTTCAAGTAAATCAATCTTACAAGACTTGTAGAGAAATAAATCATGTGGTGGAATGCAAAAACAAAAGTAAACATGCACATGCAAGTGATTCAATTGGCAAGAAAAAGATATGGATGAATGGTGTTGTTGGGGTTTACAATTTCATCTTATTGTTAGCGGATTGACAAGTGTACCAAATCGTATCAATTAATAAAAATGGTAAAACCCATTATCGTTCTTCCCATGAGACTCGAAAGGCCTGATCGTTCGCGTGAATCAAAATCATAAGACTTGCGGAGAAAAATTCAATAATTGTGGTGGATGCAATGACAGAAAATAAATATGCAATGTGTGATTCAATTGACAAGATTTAGGCAATGGATGAATGGAGTTGTTGGGGGTTTACAATTTCATCTAATCCTCTCTCTTTTATTTACTCCTCTTGTTTAAATAGCTTTATTATCTAATTGCATGCAAACTTTCTTGGCCTCCCCTTAACCCGATCCCTCGGCGAAATGGGCCTATTACTAATCACCGCTTGCTATCCTTAGCCTCCCCTAACAACTAGCAATGCATTACAAACAGAAGCAAATACAATTGGTCGTCCTACTCCCCTATCCCTAGGTGGTATTGCTTAACCAAGGAAAATCTCACCATTTCGTGTCATTACTGTACGTCCCCGTATCAATAAAGTCAAACACCAATTACTGAATGAGTTAAACGATAAAGTGATAAGCCTCTCCATTGCTTGGTTGAAGATGGAACCCGAGATGGCAGAAGTTCCAACAGGTGGCAGCGGAAAGTTGATGGATCTGAATGGATGCTAGTGGCGGCAGAGAAGGAATGAGGTGGTCCTAGGTTCAGGCAACCTCCATTGTTGGAAGAAAGCTAAGAGGTGGGAGAGAGTTGATGGAACAAGTGACTTTGGTAAGCATTTGCTTGGCAGAGATGAATTTCAGATTGAAGAAATTTCTCATATATTCCAAAGTGTTTTACAGGTGATGCCTTCATGAATTTATAGAAGCATTCATGAAGCTAAGCAAAGAAAATGTGATCCGTAAATGTTGGATCAAATGACACGTATTCACCCATGTGGAAAAGGTGATGGCCTTCTAGAGAGGCTTATTCAAGCACGTGAAAAACACAAATCTGAATGTAAGGGAGAGTTTCTAATGAAGCCCCATATCTTGATAAGAACACCTCCCCTTTTGTAGCAATGACCATCTTACCCTTCTCCATGCTTTGGCAATTTTGTAGTATCTCCTTGATCTCCAATTTCCCATCCAAAGATAGCAAAGAGTACTTGACCTTTTGGAGAATACTCTTCTTGAAGCTTTTTGGCCATTCCTCTTGTGATAGGTCCTATGTGGGTCATAGTGCTAGACCCTTGTGTATCATCCCCTCCCTTTTGAGAAAGATTTGTCCTCAAATCCAAAGGGTCTTCATCTTCACTAGCATACCCTGCAAAAGGTTTAAGATCAGATATATTAAAGGTAGCATGAACACCATATTCAGGAGGAAGATCAATTTGATATGCATTGTTATTAATCCTCCTTATTACTTTAAAAGGTCCATCTCCTCTAGGATTGAGTTTGGATTTTCTTAGTTGAGGAAATCTTTCCTTTCTAAAATGAACCCAAACTAAATCACCTTCATTGAAGATTAACTCTTTCTTGCCTTTGTTATGTTGTTTGGCATATTTCTCATTTTGGTGTTGAATTTGATTTCTAACCCTTTGATGTAATTCTTTGATAAACTTAGATTTAGATACCCCATCTTGATGAACAAAATCAATAGAACTTGGAAGGGGTATTAAATCCATAGGAGTTAAAGGGTTAAAACCATAGACAACCTCAAAAGGAGACAATTTAGTAGTTCCATGAACTACTCTATTGTATGCAAACTCAACATGAGGTAGGTACTCATCCCAAGATTTGTGATTTCCTTTAAGAACTACTCTTAGTAAAGTGGAAAGAGATCTATTGACTACTTCAGTTTGACCATCTGTTTGAGGATGGCAAGTAGTAGAAAAAGATAACTTAGTCGCTAATCAAGACCATAAGGTCCTCCAAAAGTGACTAAGAAATTTTGTATCTCTATTCGAAACTATTACCTTAGGTAGACCATGAAGTTTAACGAGATCTCTAAAGAATAACTTTGCAATGTTGCTTGCATCATCTACTTTGTGGCAAGGTATAAAATGAGCCATTTTGCTAAATCTATCTACCACCACAAAGATAGAATCAAAACCCCTAGAAGTTTTGGGAAGACCCAACACAAAATCCATACTTATCTCTTCCCAAGGGGTTGAAGCAACATTCAAGGGAGTATAAAGTCCATGAGGCATTGACTTTGATTTAGCTTCTAAACAAGTTATACACTTAAAGCAATGCCTTTGAACATCCCTTCTCATGTGAGGCCAAAAGAATTTTTCTTTCAACATGCTAAGGGTCTTTTCTACCCCAAAATGCCTGATGAGTCGATATTTTATACCATTAACTTAGTTTTTCGCGCTGAATTGTGTTGATGATTTGCGCTTAATTCTTAGTTATTTTGTCATTTTCACTATTTGGGCTTAATTAGACCAATAATTCATATTTTAATTAATTTGAATTATTTGAGCTTAATTGTTCCTATTTCTATTTTCAGGGCAATTTTGGAATTATACTTTGGGACTTTTGGAAGAGCACCAAGCAATTGAAGAATTTCCACAAGGCAAATTAGAATTAATCTAGCTTAGCTTAGTAATTTAGATTTTGTTAATGAAGTTTTGTAATAATTGGGCTAATTTTTGGTAGTGTAGGCAAAGCCCAAATTGAAAAAAAAAAGTGACATGTCTTTAGGGTTTGGGTGGACCCCACCCTAGTTTTGTGGGGGACTCATTTTTCAGACCTAGAGAGGGGCAGCCGTAACTTGCTGAGGTTGAGGGGAGAGATTTATTTTGCTTTTGAACACAATGCTGGGATATTATTTTTGGAGCCCACGGTTTAGCTCTTTGCTGAATGAAGGATGCATTTGTGTTTTATTGGCTGCAGCATTTCCCTTTCATTTACTTTGGAAGTTTAGCATTGCATGATTCAGCTGGAAGCCGTAACACTTGAACATATTTTTCTTCTCTTTGGATGTTTTTCGGAAGCGTTTAAACGTGTCTAGAACGTGTTTTTGGCTGGAGGTGTTGGCCACTGTTTTGTTTTGCTGATTTCATTTAGGAAACACATTCATGGGTGAAAGTGTTACGTTGATGGGAGATGCACGTGAAGTGCTGATTCACGTTTCGGAAGAGAGCTCTTTTGTTTTTAATTAATTGCTTTTGCAGAGAAGAACCCCACCTTGTTTGGAGATTTAATTTTCTTTTGGCTGGAATGTTTCTATGTTTTATCTTGAAAAGAGAGAATGATGCACGCTGATTGAGAAATAAGATCCATAAGGTGATTGTTTGGGTCTTTGGGAGGCACTCATAATTTGGGGGCACACTTACAATTGCATATTTAAATACTCACTGTAACGCCTTTTTGCTAAGCTTTCTTTGAAGTTGGTTTATATTTGAATGAGTAATGGCATTGATGGTGATGGGACGGTTGGAAACTACAATTTTGCTAGCTTTTCTTTAATTTATTTGATGATTGAAGAGGATTATGTGGGAGTTGGTGGCAGTTTTAATTGGAGGAAAATATGTGAAAGCTGGATGGGACGTGATATGTGCTGCTTTCAGTGATTGAAGGGTACATTATTGTGCTCTTGGAAAAGCTCATTGCATCTAGAAGAGTGCCGAACGGTGGCAGCCACCAACTCGGTGATAGATGGAATATGAGCAAATTAATTGCAAGGAGGAGTCTATGTTTATTGGACGTTGGCAGCTGCAGGGGTTATATTTTGTGATTCATATTTCTTTGGAAAAGCGTTTAATTCAATGGAGCACACGGTTGGACCTTGCAGAGTGTCACGACTGGAGGTTATTTTTAGGACATTTGGACTTTTCAATTTCATTAGTAGATACATTGGTCATATAAATTGCTAGTAGGAGTTTGTGTTTGTTTATTTCTTATGTTTTTAATTAATTTGTATTGTAGGTTGAGTTGTTTTTAATTTCTTTAATTTAGTTTTGTATTTAATTTAATTTAACTGTGTTTAGATATTTGTTTGTTCTAGTGTTGGGTTTAACATTTTCACTCTCTGGACTCGATTTTAAAAAAATTACTGCAACCAGACCAGAGCTCCAAATTCTACGTTTTATATATCAAATGAAAGATAATTGAGTCTACTTTCCAGGAAAAAAAACCTCATCTCATTTAGAGCTCTGTAGAAAAAGTTATGGTTAAAACATTGAGCAAAGGTCAGAGTTGCCTAGTTCCAGCGTGAAATTTCGTTTTTACTGTTTTAATTTCATTTTAATTTTTCTGCATCCACAAACAACATTCCAAAACCCCCCCACTGTGTTAGACTCGATTACCTAGGGGTCACTTCCTAGAACTATACTGCATTCTTTTATGCACATCAAATTTGTGTGGGTTGCGACACCCATCAATGCCCCATTAATCCTCCCTCACGTGTCTCTTTAACAAGGAGTTTTCTATGTGAACCTTGAGGAATGCAAATTTTTCCTTCTTTAAAAAGATACCCTTCTTTCACATAGAATCCTCCTTGAGGCTTATTGAGACATTCCTCATAGATATGAGCAAAATCAAGATCTTGTGAATACAATTCAAGAATGTTATTAAACCCAAGAATTTGAGCTCCCAATGTGGCTAATAGATTAATTTTTCTTGATAAAGCATCAGCCACCACATTGGATTTTCCTTTCTTGTATTTAATAACATAAGTGAATTGTTCAATGAATTCCAACCACTTAGCATGCCTCTTTTGTAACTTATGTTGACTCTTCAAATACTTAAGTGATTCATGATCACTATGAATGATAAACTCCTTGGCAACAAGGTAGTGTTCCCAAGTTTGAAGAGCCCTCACAAGTGCATAGAGTTCCTTGTCATAGGTGGGGTAATTACAAGAGGCACCATGAAGTTTTTCACTAAAGTATGCAATTGGGTGTCCTTCTTGTAATAATACTGCACCTATGCCAAATCCTGAAGCATCACATTCTAGCTCAAAAGTTTTGGAAAAATTTGGCAAAGCTAGAATGGGTGCTTGTGTGAGCTTCTCTTTGAGTAGTTCAAAAGCCTTTTCTTGTTTTTCTCCCCAATGGAATGTAACATCCTTTTTCACCAATTCATTGAGGGGTGAAGCAAGACTAGAGAAGTTAGGAACAAATCTTCTATAAAAGCTTGTCAACCCATGGAAGCTCCTTACTTCTCCTACATTCTTTGGAGGAGGCCAATCTTGGATGGCCTTTATTTTTTCTGGGACCACATGAACCCTATTTTTGGTGACCACAAATCCAAGAAATATGACACTATCAACACAAAAGGTACACTTGTCAAAGTTTGCAAATAATTTGTGTTTTCTAAGAATTGTTAAAACAACTCTTAAATGATTTTCATGAGTTTGCAAATTTTGACTATATACCAAGATGTCATCAAAGTAGACAACTACAAACTTCCCAATGCAATCCCTAAGGACATGATTCATAAGTCTCATGAATGTGCTTGGAGCATTTGTAAGACCAAAAGGCATAACTAGCCATTCATATAATCCAAACTTGGTCTTAAAGGCAGTTTTCCATTCATCACCCTCTTTAATTCTTATTTGGTGATAGCCACTTTTTAAATCTACCTTTGAAAATATTTGTGCTCTATGCAATTCATCCAACATATCATCAAGCCTAGGAATGGGATGTCTATACTTGATTGTGATGTTGTTGATAGCTCTACAATCACAACACATGCGCCACTTCCCATCCTTTTTTGGTACAAGCAACACTGGTACAGCACATGGACTTAGACTCTTTTGAACTAAGCCTTTATCTAGCAACTCTTGGACTTGTGTCTCAATCTCCTTAGTTTCTTGGGGGTTTGTCCTATAGGCTGGCCTATTAGGAAGAATTGCCCCTGGAATGAAATCAATTTGATGTTTTATTCCTTTTATGGGTGGAAGCCCTTTTGGAATTTCTTTTGGAAATAGATCATCAAATTCTTTCAAAAGTTTTTGAATGGGTGGAGAAAGAGTTGAAGTCTTTGGATCACTAGATGTGCATGTAAGTGTCCCTTGACAAAGAAGAAGGTATGAAGGTTGCTCAACTTGAAGGGTATTGAGTAAAGTCTTTTTGTTTAAAAGAACTTCATGTTGAGTGACCTTAGGTGGTACACTTGTTTCTCTACTCTCCTTTCTTTTTGACTTTTTCTTTTGATCATGTTCTTGCTTTCTTAAAGACTTCATCTGTGCTTGATCCTTAGCCACTTGGGTAGGAGTCAAAGGATGAAGCACAAACTTCTTGTCCTTTTGATGGATAGTGATGGTATTGGTTAGACCATGATGGATATTTGATGATCAAATTGCCATGGTCTCCCCAATAACACATGACATGCTTCCATGGAAACTATATCACATAAAAATTCATCTTTGAAGTTCCCAATGGAAATTGCCAACTTCACTTGATTCTTGACTATTATATCCCCATCTTCATTTAGCCAATGAAGTTTATAAGGTTTTGGATGGGGTATAATATCAAGCTTCAACTTCTCAACCAACCTTGTACTACAACAATTGCAACAAGAGCCACTACCAACAATGAGAGAACAATGATTTTCTTGAATTTTACATCTTGTATGAAAGATGTTCTCTATTTGTGATAGATGTTCTAGACTTGGTTGGTTGCTAAGGATTCTTCTTACCATGAGAAGTTGTCCATCATCAGCATATACTTCCTCTTCTTTTTCTTCTTCCTCACTCTCACTTTCACTAGTTGGGGTGTCACTTTCACTACTATAAATGTCCTTGCCTTTCAAAATGATGTTTCTCTTTGTAGGACATTGAGTAGCTACATGACCCCTTCCTAGACATTTAAAGCACTTGATTTCACTTGTTCTTGTGTGTGAGGGTGTCTCTTTCTTGGGTCTCTCTTCTATTTTGGCTAGAGGTTTAAATGGCTCTTTTTCTTTAAAAACTTTCTTTTCAAAAGTAGGTTGAACTTGAACTCTTTTAGAAGAAGATTTTCTCAAGTTTTGTTGTTCTACCTTTATACACATTTGAACAAGATCATTCAAATCTCTATAAGGTAGAAGTTCAACCCTATCTCTTATGTCAAAATTGAGCCCACTTAATAATCTAGCTAAAGTAATTTCTGGACCCTCTACTATGCCTGCCCTCATCATATATAACTCCATCTTTTGTCTATATTCCTCAACTGTCATAGACCTTTGTTGTAACCTTTGAAGTTTATCCATGAGTTCCCTATTGTAGTAGAAGGGAATGTGCCTCCTTCTAAGGGCAGACTTAAGATCATTCCAATAATGGATGGGAGGGGCTTGATGTCTAAGCCTCTCTTGGACTAAGGCAGTCCACCAATACATTGCATACCCTTGAAAGCTTAGGGTAGCTAAAGAAACCTTTCTCTCTTCACTTACTTGGTGGCAAGCAAATAATTGCTCCACCTTCATTTCCCAATCAAGATAAGCCTCAACATTGTCCTTCCCATGGAAGTGAGGCAACATAATATTGACTTCTTTAGGGGGTGGGGGTGCATGAGAATTTCTCCTATGCCTCCTAGAAGTAGAAGGTTGATGAGGGTAATAATCACCCATACTCAAAGATATCCCTCCCTCTTGAGAATTTTCACTATGACTTCCCCTAGACTTACTTGCCCTTATTAATCTCAATTCATCTTGAATAACAGCATTTTGAAGCTCTCTATTGACTTTCTCTTCTTTTATTTCCCTTCTCATTTCCTTGAATTCATTAACTAAAGCTTGAAGAGAAAAATTTTCTTTTTCACTATCACTAAGCCTAGGAGAATGTCTTCTAGACATTATGGTGGACTTAAATGTTATTCTTGAAATAAAGACTAAAGATTTTCACTTGAAAGTAATATTCCAGGTAAGGGTGGTGAACCACTAGGGTCACTTAATAACCAGGCCTTGTCCTTGCCAAATATGCTTCTAGCTACTTACTAGAGTCCTTAGATCAAAATTACTCTTAAATCCACTTAAGTCTTAAAGACAACAAAGAAAACACAAAGCAAAGAAAAACAACAAAGATTGGGACTCTAAAATTCGGACTCTAGGCGCGCTCCTAGTCCTTGAATGAAAACAATGCAACTTGAAAGTAAAGATGGAAAAGTAAAGGTGAGGTCTCCTATGGTGAGGCGTAGACTTTGGATCTAAGACACACTCACCGACTACTCAATTTTAGGTTGTGAGACTTCTTGAGTCTAGTTGACAAATGAGGGAAGAGCACTTGCACTAGTAAAAAATTGTCTTTTTACAGCGCACATTATGCCACGGTTCACCAGAAACCGCAGCATAATGCTGCGCGGTGGCAGTTCTGTAAATAAATTGAACTTATATGCCGCGGTTGTGTGGGGAACCACGGCATATACCCAAGTCAACCAACCCCTTTGACTCCACGTCAGACAAAAATATTTAATGACAGGGGAATATGCCGCGGTTGGGTGGGCAACCGCGGCATATCCCCCTGCAAACTGCTGACATTCCCCATCAGTCAGCACCTGCAATAAATCGACAGGGGAATATGCCGCGGTTGCCCACCCAACCGCGGCATATTCCCCCTGCAAAACTGCTGAAATTCCCATCAGTCAGAACCTGCAGTAAAGTGACAGGGGGCATATGCTGCGGTTGGTCAGAGAACCGCGGCATATTCCCCGTGTCAATTTATTTCAGGTGCTGACTGATGGGAATTTCAGCAGTTTTGCAGGGGGAATATGCCGCGGTTGGGTGGGCAACCGCGGCATATTCCCCCTGTCACCTGCTGTCTTTCCCCAAAAGGCAGTTGGGAGGCAGTTGAGGGAATTCTGAACGTTGGGGAATATGCCGCGGTTGGGTGGGGAACCGCGGCATATTCGCTAATCTTAGTAACTGTTAAAATTTTCATATTATATGCCGCGGTTGGGCGCTGAACCGCGGCATATCAGTTAAAAAAATTTTCAAAACTGCCATTATGGATTTTTTTTTTTAAATGAATAGGCCGCGGTTAAGTGTAGAACCGCGGCATATAACCCCTTTATGCCGCGGTTAAGTGGAGAACCGCGGCAGATTCTCTTTCTGAGAGTTAAAAAACAATGAACAGTTTTCATCTTCTTCCACGCGATTCTGTAGTTTGCTCTGTCTCCGCCTCCACCACGCGAAAACGCATTTCGCCTCTCTCTGACTTTGCCGTCACGCTGTCCGCCGTCCGCCGTCCGCCGTCGTTACGTCGTCGTCGTGCCCTCGTCGTCGCGCTCTCGCCGTCTCTTCCTCTGAAACCAAGAAGCTTTCGTGCCTTTGCCGTCACGCCGTCCGCCGTCGTGCCGTTGCCGTCACGCCGTCCGCCATCGTGTCGTCGCCGTCGTGGCAATGTCGTCGCGTCCTCTCCGTCTCTTCCTCTGAAACCAATAAGCTTTCGTTTTCTCCCCGCGCCGTCCGAACCCGCCGGTGCAATATTCTCTGTCGTGCCATTTCGTTTCTGTCGCGCACATTCCAGGTACTTCTTTTATGCCCTCGTCAAGTTTTCCATTAATTCTCTACGTTTGCTTTCGTTTCTTGTTGTATATGTTGTTGTGGCTTTGATCATTTTTGAAATATTTTGTGGTTTTGATCGTTCTTTAAGAGCCAAAGTATGTTAGCTTTTATTGAAGTTTTATTTTTTTTTTTTAAGCAATTTTTTTTTAATAATATGCTATGGACGTTTTTGTGTGATTATGTAATTAGTGTGATTGAATATTTGAATTGATAGTTTGAATTGATAATTTCAATGATTATTGATTGTATGAGTGAATTGATTGTATGATTTTAATTATATAATTTTATATAAAAAAATTGTATAATTGTAATTTTGTAAAATTTAGGAATGGATCGAAATTGGATTAATTTACCACGTATTAGTGCTGAGTACGAGAGAGGTGTAGAGGAATTTATAAAATTTGTGCAACGTAATGAGGGGAGAAGTGACGATGAAGTGAAGTTTAGATGTCCTTGTGTTAACTGTTTGAATGGGAGAAAGTTGAACGCAACTCAAATTAGAGAACATCTTATCTGTGATGGTTTCCTAAGATGCTATACAACATGGATATGGCACGGCGAAGAAATACACTTTCCGATTGACTCGCAAACTGAAAATGTTACAAATTCCACCATGGAAGAAGATCAACCGGATGAAGACAAATTAGAGGACATGATCCGCGATGTTGGCGCAGAAAATTTTGCCAAAGCTCATGTTTATGAGACGATGTCGACTGATGCCGAAACACCTTTGTATGTCGGTTCAACTAAGTTCACACGTTTGTCAGCTGTGTTAAGGCTCGTGAATTTGAAGGCGAGCAATGGATGGACTGATAAGAGCTTTACAGAATTGTTGACGTTGTTGAATGAAATGCTGCCAGATGGAAATACACTGCCAACTCGTAATTATGATGCGAAGAAAATTCTTTGTCCAATGGGTATGGAGTATAAAAGGATACATGCTTGTCCGAATGACTGCATTTTATATAGGAAAGAGTTTGAATTTTTGACAAAGTGTCCAAAATGTGGCTTATCACGATACAAGTCAAAAAACAATAGTGAAGATGATGGTCAGATTGAAAAAAATGGATCTGCTTTGAAAGTAGTTTGGTACCTACCAATAGTTCCCAGACTTAAGCGTTTGTTTGCGAATCCCAAAGATGCTAAAAACCTTAGATGGCATGCAGATGAAAGAAAAATTGACGGGTTGCTTCGTCATCCAGCCGATTCAAAGCAATGGAAAAATATTGATCGACAATTCCCCGAATTTGGTAAAGAGTGTAGAAATCTTAGAATTGGTTTAGCCACTGATGGAATGAACCCATTTGGTAATCTGAGTACCAATCACAGTTGTTGGCCAGTTATATTGATAATTTACAACTTATCTCCTGCATTGTGCATGAAGAGGAAGTACATGATGTTGTCTATGATGATATCTGGTCCAAAGCAGCCTGGGAATGACATAGATGTTTATCTAAGCCCACTAGTTGAAGACTTGAAGGTTTTGTGGGTTGATGGGGTTGAAATATTTGATGCATTTGCTTCAGAGACTTTTATGATGCGTGCAATGTTATTTTGCACCATTAATGACTTTCCTGCTTATGGTAATTTATCAGGATACAGTGTGAAGGGTCATAAAGCGTGTCCTATATGTGAAGAAAACACTGCAGCTCATCAATTGAAACATGGAAGAAAGACGGTGTATCTGCGTCATCGGAGATTTCTAAAACGTAATCATCCATATCGAAGGTTAAAAAAAGCATTCAATGGAGATCAAGAGAGGGACGAAGCACCAAATCCACTTACTGGCCTTCAAGTTCTTGAAAAAGTTAATAAAATACATCATGTATTTGGGAAAACATCCAAGAAGTCATCTGTAACGACCCCTTGGAAGAAGAAATCAATATTCTTTGATCTTCCATATTGGTCAAAGTTAGATGTTCGACATTGCATAGATGTGATGCATGTAGAAAAGAATGTGTGTGATAGCTTGATTGGTACACTACTCAACATTCAGGGAAAGACAAAAGATGGAGTGAATGCTCGTTTGGATTTGGTTGACATGAATATCCGAGAAGAGTTAGCACCCAAGGAGGTTGGTAATCGTACTTATTTGCCCCCTGCATGTTACACAATGTCTAGACAAGAGAAGATAAGTTTTTGTGTTTGTTTAAAGAGTATCAAAGTACCACAAGGATACTCTTCAAATATCAAGAGTTTAGTGTCGATGCAGGACTTAAAGCTTGTTGGCATGAAGTCTCACGATTGTCACGTCTTAATGCAACAGTTGTTACCGGTGGCTATTCGTGGAATTTTGCCCAAAAATGTTAGGCACACCATAAACAGGTTGTGTTCATTTTTCTCGTCAATATGTAGTAAAGTCATCGATCCTACAAAGTTGGATGAACTTCAAGGCGAGATTGTTATCATCTTGTGTCAACTAGAGATGTTTTTCCCTCCATCTTTTTTTGACATCATGGTACATTTACTTGTTCATTTGGTTAGAGAAATCAAGTTGTGCGGACCGGTATACTTAAGATGGATGTATCCTATTGAGCGTTATATGAAGATTTTGAAAGGGTATGTTACAAATCCATATCGTCCTGAAGGTTCGATGATTGAAAGGTATATTGCTGAAGAAAGTATCGAGTTTTGTTCAGATTACATGACATCAACGAATCCAATAGGAGTTCCTCGCACATCATGGTTGAATAAATTTTCTACAAGTAAAAGCATCTGAGGTGTGAATGTGGTGACAAAAGATCGCGATGAATTGTTGCAAGCGCATCTTTATATATTGAACAACACAGATGAGGTGATCCCTTTTTTGGAATCACACAAAGCCATTGTTAAGAATAAAAATCCAAGACAATCAGAGAAATGGCAATTGATGGAGCATAACAAAACATTTATGTCTTGGTTCAAATCTGAAATTGACAAAGAGCCACATCTTTCTGAAACTTTATTGTGGCTTGCAAATGGTTTGAAGTTTGATGTCGTGTGTTGTCAAGGTTATGAAGTCAATAATTGCACATTCTATACGAAGAAATTGGATGATAAAAGCACAGTACAAAATAGTGGAGTCAGTTTAGAAGCTGAGTCACTTCAATTTTCCACATCAAAAGATCAATCTCCTGTACTTGGATCAATGAGATATTATGGTATAATAGAAGAGATATGGGAGGTTGATTACACCAAGTTTTTTGTTCCATTGTTTAAATGTAAGTGGTTTGACAATAAGAGTGGTGTGAAAGTAGATGAATCGGGTATGACACTAGTTGATTTTCGAAAGGTGGGTTACCGAGACGAACCGTTTATCATGGTACATCAAGCATCGCAGGTTTTCTATGTCAAAGATCCTGCGTCTGACCATTGGTATGTTGCTCTTCAAGGCAAAAAACTTATTGAAGTTAACGAAGACAATCTGATTAATATTCATATTCCTGACAACCATTTATTTCAAAGTACAACAAATTTGGATGACCAATCTCTAGTTGACGACGATGTACATGCAATTCGGTCAGATCATGATGAGGGAATATACATATGATGAATCCATATCTTTATGTATGAATTTCTATGATTACTATTACATGTTTTGTTAATTTATATGATATTACATTAGTCTTTTATTAATATTTAATGTTGTTATTTATGTTGACAGATATATGGCTGATCATTCACAGTCTTCAGGGGATGAGGCTCCCCCAACCAGATCCACTAGAGGACCCACTAGGATGAAACAACTATTGCTCAGGAAACAAAGTGGTGAAAGAACTCCGGTGAACGTGAATGTCACCACGGGTGTGGCAACTGGCCGCTATGCAGATGACTTCCGATCATACCTTGGAGTGGTGGCACGTGATAAAATTAGCATTCTCGTTCCATCTTTTGATCATGTGTCCGAGGTTGATCGGAACATTATTTGGAACGATATATTGGTAAGTTAATTAATAACATTTGAATTAAAATTTGTTTATATTGATAATTTTGAACTAATACAACTTTATTATGTTTATTTCAGGTGACTTTTGACATTCCAAATGTCGCAACACTTAGAAATAAGTGTTTGTCAACTGTTGCAGAAAATTTCAGGAACTTTAAAAGCAAGTTGACATCAAGATACATCTATGGACACCTTAAACATAAGACTCCATGTAGTACATATAAGTCCATTGATGAGGAGACTTGGCGGCTTTTTAAAGAGAGTCGGTTGTCAAAGGAATGGCAGGTTAGTATAGTTGATATTATTCAATTCCTCATTAACAAATATATATCATATGAACTAATTAATTCATGTGTGTGTGACAGGCAATTAGAAGCAAAGCACAAGGAACAAGTGCTCATAACAAAAACCCCCACCTATTATCTCGTGGTGGGTATAGGAAGCTTGAGGAGAAACTCCTCAAGCAAAAGGCAGATGCTAGACCGGGTGGTAGCCCTCCTCAACCTCCTTCTCCACCGTCTAGACATGAGAAATGGAAGTTGGCCCGTATGCGACCATCGGGCACCTACTCTTCCGAAACTGCACGAGAGATTTCTGAAAGAATTGTAAGTTATCACTCTTCCTAAAATAATAAGTATTCTCATTATACATACTACATTAAACTATTTTAAGAATAATGGTGTTTTGTAATGTTACAGGACGCCTTGGTTGAGCAGAGCTCCCAAGGCCAATTCACTCCAGAGGGTCGCCAGGATATTCTTGCTGCTGCGACTGGACGACCTGAGCACCCTGGACGTGTACGTGCTGCAGGTTCTGGAGTAGGAATTAAAGATTATTTTGGGAGCTCTTCTCGTCAGCATTCATATTCATACAACGATACACAATGGATGACAGAAGAGATCACAAAAAAGGTCCGAGAAGACCTTAGAGAGGAGATCAGGGCCGAGGTTAGATCAGAGATGAGGGCTGAATTCCAAAGCATGTTCCAGGAGCAGTTTCAGAACATGCGCGCGGTGCCATCTCCTATAGAGGAACATGTTATCCCTGCCCCTCCCACAGGTAAACCTAATAAACATTTATGTGCAATTATTTCTATCTTTTGTATAATCTAACATTTACTCTAACAGGAAGAAGCGGGAAAGGAAGTTGTTCCGCATCAGCCATCCCAGAGGATGACATGGACGATGGTAGTCCATGTCTGCTATACATTTTAGATGATACTGAGATGGTGCTGGTAGCTCGAGGAACAGAGTTTAGGACAGCGACTGTATGTCATGGTATGCAATTATTAGAGGATGAGGTGAAGGTCTCAGTGGATGAAATGATCGTACCAGATGCCATGGTTCCTCTGTCCACGGAAGAGATTTTCACTGTGGAACAAGCATATAAGTCGTTTATCAGTTGGCCTAAATTTTTGGTTAAACCAGTTTCTGACCCCTCGGTATGAAATTCTTCTTTATACTTCTCAATTTTAAAGGTTTTTAATGCTCTATATTACTTATCGTATCTTTTCATGTAACAACAGACGCAGACGCAGGCACAGGAGAAGATTCCTCTATCTGAGGAAGATCCTCTTGCTTCATTGCATCCACTTGCTGACATCCTTGATGATAAACCTTTGGAGGTTGAGTACGATGCTAATGTATTTGGGAGAGGCTCTGAGGTCCCAATATACCTTCATAGCCAAGATGTCCGTGAGCTTGCGTCGGGAACACAAGAGTTGAATATTTCAATTATTCAACTATGGATCATGTAAGTCTATTGGCAATTATTTATATATAAAATTGATTTATATATCAAGTATCCTTATATCAAAGTTAATTTTTGATTTCAGGTATATGTCTGGGGTCAGTAACAAGTTGGGGCGTTCAGATGATTATGGATTCGTTGATCCCCAATTAATTCATGAATCAAATGATTTTGAGCAGATCAACATGAATCTGATAAGAAGTTTTGCAAGCCGCAAGAAAATATACTTGTTGCCTTATATATCCGGGTAAGTGAACTTTGTTAACATAATAAAGTTCCATATGTGATTTTATTATTTAATAATTACGTTATTATGAATTTCAGGCGCCATTGGCAACTTCTTGTTATGTCTATGCAAGACAACACTGCTTTGTGGTTCTGTTCATTGCACAGGCCTCCTCCCCCACAACTCAAACAAGCAATTGATTGGTAAGAACATCAATGTTTGGACTTTCTTTGTTATATAAATGAATGCTAAAACCTTTTTTTATGATGATGGGTGGGAGATCAATTGCTAACAGTAGAAAGATTACTTGGATTTCTCTCAAGGTTTGACATATGCTAAAGCCATACTTTGTTATACTTGTTTTATTTTAATGTTAGTCACTAACTATTATCAACTGTGATGATATATTGTAGTGTAACAAACAAAATGGGTCATATGAGTGCGGATACTATGTAATGTATTGGATGACCCATATTGTTCGTTCTCACATCACAAGGAGCTGGGAAACGGTAATATTTAACTTTAACAAATTTTGATTTTTTCCCAAATGTTGAATTCATATACACTAATTAATATGAATTGTCTTTTGCAGAGATTCAAGACTACTACACCAGTTCCTGAGAAGCCACTACTATTCATTAGGAAGGCTGCTGCGAAGTCTATAATTAGATTATACAATAGCTCTTAGATTTAAACATTGCATTTGATTAGATTATATTTTCTTAGACTCTGTACTTTATTTGATGTTGAAATGCATTTGAACATGTATTTGTTATGTTGAAATTGAATTTTTGTACATGTTTTTATATGCAGGTCTGTTTTTGTGGTAGTGGATATCACAAAAACAGACCTGCAATTTTAAAAAACTGCAGGGGAATATGCCGCGGTTGTGACCTTAACCGCGACATATAATAGACATATGGCCGCGGTTCTTGCACTAACAGCGGCATATGCTATTTCGTTTTAATTTTTTTTTTTTTTAAAAAGACTTATGGCCACGGTTCTTGCACTAACCGCGGCCTATAGTTGCAATGACAGAACACGGTGCAGAGTTCACTTTAAACCAGAAAAACAACAAACATAACATATTTGCAGCAACTCAATTGTTCTTACTCCAAACTTCAGATCTGAATTTAATTCAATTATTGGAGTGGTAATCATCAATTCAAACCAACAAGACAACTTGCTAACACCTCTGAATCACAGATGTGAATTTTCACATCAGGACTAGTCGGAACAGTGAAATCTGTTACTCAACTTCGTGAAATCTTGTAACTCAACTATAGTTTTTGTGATTCAATGATGCAAGTGGGTTGTATATACTTGAAACAAGTTTAAAATCATGAAGTAAACTTGCAGCAAACATAAAAAATCACAGATCTGGACTGAACAGCGAAGCAAAATGATTCCAGATCCGAAAACAGTAATTCTGATGCAGACTTTTGAAAATCTTTTAAAATTGAGTGTTTATTTCAATGCTAAGCCCATGTGATCAAAGCTAGACAATGTCTTGATGCTTTTTAAGATCAATAAAGAGCTATCACCGCACTGGATTCACTCAAAATGAAAAACACACTTGCTGAACAGAAAACACTATGACAAATTAAAAATGGCTTCAACATAGCACATGACCATGAACAAACTGGAAATTTGCAATTAAAAGCTGAATAAACTGAAAACACTTGAGATGCACCGATTAAAATGTAAAAGACACACTAAGGAACAAGTGAATGAACAAAATGATTCACTCAAACACAAATGTAGAGTAGAAAATCAATGGAACAGTGATTTGTGGAAGAGCAGAACAACACGGAAACAACAAAATGAAGTTCGAAAGTAACTTATCTAGAGTGTGGATCAGCCAACCTGGCTCTGATACCACTTGATAAGCCTCTCCATTGCTTGGTTGAAGATGGAACCCGAGATGGCAGAAGTTCCAACAGGTGGCAGCGGAAAGTTGATGGATCTGAATGGATGCTAGTGGCGGCAGAGAAGGAATGAGGTGGTCCTAGCTTCAGGCAGCCTCCATTGTTGGAAGAAAGCTAAAAGGTGGGAGAGAGTTGATGGAACAAGTGACTTTGGTAAGCATTTGCTTGGCAGAGATGAATTTCAGATTGAAGAAATTTCTCATATATTCCAAAGTGTTTTACAAGTGATGCCTTCATGAATTTATAGAAGCATTCATGAAGCTAAGCAAAGAAAATGTGATCCGTAAATGATGGATCAAATGACACGTATTCACCCATGTGGAAAAGGTGATGGCCTTCTAGAAAGGCTTATTCAAGCACGTGAAAAACACAAATCTGAATGTAAGGGAGAGTTTCTAATGAAGCCCCATATCTTGATAAGAACACCTCCCCTTTTGTAGCAATGACCATCTTACCCTTCTCCATGCTTTGACAATTTTGTAGTATCTCCTTGATCTCCAATTTCCCATCCAAAGATAGCAAAGAGTACTTGACCTTTTGGAGAATACTCTTCTTGAAGCTTTTTGGCCATTCCTCTTGTGATAGGTCCTATGTGGGTCATAGTGCTAGACCCTTGTGTATCATAAAGGCATTAAGCACAATATGAGAATCCAACAATTGATAATAAACGCATATGAAAAACATATAATTCAAACAAGAGTTTCAATAAACGAGAGTATCAAAGGATTACATTGTTCCCCCAACAACAAAAAGGGTTTAGTTCACCATAGTCATGGTGAACCAAGATGAACATAATGGAAGATATGGAAAGCAAACCCTAGAAAAGACGAAAGGAGCCTAAGCATCCAAGAGATCCTCTCCAAAGAGTGCAAAGTAGGTCTGGCTGCCCTCCTCTGTCAAAAGAATGAATTAGAATTCGTAACAGGGCTATTTATAGGTGAGAAACACAGCAGAAAAATAGGTCGAAGCCCAGCTGACCACCGCCCGGCGTCACACTTTGCCGCCCGGCGGTGGACCTTGAATCGCACCACCGCCCGGCGGTAGGGGTCTATCGCCCGGCAGTTTCCCTCATGCCGCAAAACCGCCCGGCGTCAGGGGTCTACCACCCGGCGTCCACTCCTAGTGTCTTCTCCTCCCGTCTGACCGCCCGGCGCCAGGGGTCTACCGCCGGGCGGTACCTAGACTCTTCTTTTCTTTGATTTCTCGCTTTTCTTGAGTCTATGACCTTCATCTTTATTCCCAATCTTCACTTCTGTCAATTTTGCTGCAAAACAAGCATAAAATCGCTAAAAACAGCTTTTGACTCTCGACTGACGCATTTATTGAGTTTTGTTTGATTTCAAGCGCATTCTAAGCAATAAAGGGCGTAATTTAGTCCAAATTAGCATATGAAAATAACGGTTTTTCAACCGTTATCAGTGGGAGCCTCACTCATAACTGAACAACATTTACTGGATGAACAAATCTCTTGTGCATTAAGGTCTCTAGGCATTATTAGGGTTAATACTGAGGTAGACCCCAGAGAAGAATGTCATTCACTATCTTTGCAGATGATAAGGTTATTGATGAAGAAAAGATAGATGAAGATGAGATAACAAAGGCATTGATTTCTCTGGGAATTATTAAAAGTAATGTTGCCACCAACCCAGGAGAAGAATGGCAATCTACCATGATTGAGGATGAAAAGGTAGATGAAGATGAGATAACAAAAGTATTGAAGTCTTTGAGTATTATTGGGAGTAGTACTGAAGTTGACCCTGAAGAGGAGGCTACTGATGAAGAGATAATAATGGAAGATGAAGCAAAAAGGTTGAGTGAGGGAGAGAAAGATGAGGAGAAAGAACAAGCGGTGATTGAGAAAAAAGAAAAAAATAAGAAAATAAGAAAAAAGAAAAAAGAAAGTGGAAGAAGGAGAAGGTTGAGAAAAAGAGGAAGAAAGGACAGAAGAAAAGATCACATGAAAAACCTCTTCCTCATAAAAAGAAAAATAATAGGAAGGGAAAGAAGTTCAAGCTGGCAATCTTCAAGAAATTGGAGATTAAAGTTCCTATGGTTGAAACATGGAAGCATGTGCTTGGTATTCTCAACTTTATGAAGAAATTCAGCAGGAAGAAGAAAAAGAAAAGAATATCAAGAAAGAGGAGTATCAACACCTACTGATGGGTGCTTGAACTCTACCTGGTCAAGCTAATGACGTTAAAAGAGCGCTTGCTGGGAGGCAACCCAGTTTTTGAATTTTTTTTATCTTTTATTTCGTTTTGATTTTATTTTAATTTGTTTTCATTTTATTTGATTTGATTTTATTTTATTTTATTTTTTTTATTTAATTTGATTTTATTTGATTTTATTTGATTTGATTTGATTTGATTTGATTTTTTTATTTGATTTGATTTTATTTGATTTGATTTGATTTTATTTTATTTTATTTTATTTTATTTGATTTGATTTTATTTTATTTTATTTTATTTTTACTTTTTATTTTTTTCTTTTATTTTATCTTTTTATCTTTCTATTTTTATTTTTCTTTCTTTTAAAAAGAAAAACGAAAAAAAAAATTATCTTTTACTGTTTTTATTTTTTATTTTTTTTGGGGCTAATTCTGTGCTCTAGTGCAATGTTCTTTAGTGTCTGCAGGATAAAATTTGTACCAGGAGCACAAGATCATCAGGAGACAAATAAGAAAGGAGAATTGTTTCACCAACACCCTGATGTGAAAAGTGACAAACCCAAACCTGGCGCACCAGTGAAATTTAAGAATAGGTTGTGGGTTGTCAATACTATTAAAGCAAACAGAGCGCTCTTGAGATTGGGAATCCTTAGAGTTGGTGACAAGAAAATTGTTGCTGTCATGAAGGAAGGAAGAACACCAACATAAAATAGCAACACCTACTGATGGGTGTTTGGGCTTTACCGGGTCAAGCTAATGACGTTAAAGAAGCGCTTGCTGGGAGGCAACCCAGTTTCTAACCTAGTTTCTGAATTTTTTTTTATCTTTTATGTTGTTTTGATTTTATTTGATTTGATTTTATTTGATTTATTTATTTATTTTATTTTGTTAGGGTTATGTGCTGCTTCTGATGGCAGTGATGATAGCATCTACTGATGGATGCTTCTACAACATCTACTAATGGATGCTAGGTGATTTGGCATATACTGAAGGATGCCAATGAAGATAAGAAAAATTAGCATTTACTGATGAATGCTACTGGGATAGCATCTACTGAGGGATGCTAGAAGATTTAGGTATCTACTGAAAGATACAGGAAGGTACACCTACTGATGGGTGTTGGAAGGATCTGCACTTACTGACAAGTGCTAAACAGGTTTGGGTCAGGCTCGTGACGTTAAACAAGCGCTACTAGGAGGCAACCTAGATTTTCTTCTTTCACTCTTGCATTTTTAAATTTTTAGAATAGGTTAAATTTTATTTTCGGTGTGTATGTTTGGCTTGAATACTCTTTCTGAAAATGTTTGACTGACTACTTTGCATGATGAGCTTATTTGATGATGATTTGATGTGAATGATTATTGAATTGTGTTGCATGTTGATATCCTGTGAAACAGATGTGTGATAAATTATGATTGTGGTCATGATGCTAAGCAGGACGTGTGAATGAATGTATGTGAGAAAGCATGTTGTGTGAGGTATTGAGCTCTAGAGTTATTGTTGTATGTATTGTTCACAGTAAAGCTTGAATTTTATTGCCTTAATCTTGATGATTGATTGATATTTATGTGAATGTCAAATGATCAAGGCCATGTTTGAAAACCCTTTTCTAGCCAAATTTCCACCCAAAAAGCTTTAAAGATTATATCCTTTTTGAACCTTAGCCTGAAACAGGATGAAACCTTTTGATTTGAAATTACTTATCTTGAGTTGGGTTGAGAATAATTGTATGGAATGAAAAGGTTCAAGTTTGGGGTTGCATGGGAAAAATGGAAAGGCAAAAGAAAAGCATTGAGCTCAAGTGTTGAAAAGCAAAATACATGAGTAGAAAAAAAGAAAAGAAAAGAATAAAAGCATGAAGATGAGCTGAATGAAAAAGAAAAAGGGAAGAAGCTGGGAATGAGTGAAATTGGTGACAAAGAGAGAGTTTAAACTTGAACCTTTTCATTAATGAAATAGTTCTTTTGACTCAAGAATTTTGTGATCCAGAAAAACCAATTTTTCTTGATAGCCCGACCTCATTATAAGCCTTGGAAAAGTCCTTTTGATGGCATTTGCATGGAAAGATGTTGATTGTTTAAGATGAATGGCAATTTTATTTCATGTGACTTGTGAACAATAAAGAGTGGAGTGCTACCCTAAACACTTGAGTGATTGAGTGAAACACTTGCTTGGTGAGAACTTCTAAAGTTCATGATTGCATTCTTTGTTTAGTGGACTGATCATTCATACTGTGTAGCATCTGTTGAGGAACGCATGAGCTAAATTAAGTTGAGAACAAGCATGCATCTTGATTTGAGTTCACTGATTATCTGAAATTGAGTAAGTTTTGTCATGTACTTTGGAAATTTGAATCATTGGATGAAAGGGTAGAACGTCAAGCTCTGTTTTGTTTTATGGTTTTGTTTTGCTTTGCTTGAGGACAAGCAAATTTCTAAGTTTGGGGTTGTGATAACGGTTTAAAAACCGTTATTTTCATATGGTAATTTGGACTAAATTACGCCCTTTATTGCTTAGAATGAGCTTGAAATCAAACAAAACTCAATAAATGAGTTAGTCGAGAGTCAAAAGCTGTTTTTAGCGATTTTATGCTTGTTTTGCAGCAAAATTGACAGAAGTGAAGATTGGGAATAAAGATGAAGGTCATAGACTCAAGAAAAGCGAGAAAATCAAAGAAAAGAAGAGTCTAGGCACCGCCCGGCGGTAGACCCCTGGCGCCGGGCGGTCAAACGGAAGGAGAAGACGGGCACCGGGCGGCAGACCCCTGCCGCCGGGCTGTTTTGCGGCACGAGGGAAACCGCCGGGCGGTAGACCCCTACCGCCGGGCGGTGGTGCGATTCAAGGTCCACCGTCGGGTGGCAAAGTGTGACACTGGGCGGTGGTCAGTTGGGCTTCGGCCTATTTTTGTGTTGCGCTTCTCACCTATAAATAGCCCTGCTACGAATTCCAATTCATTCTTTTGACAGAGGAGGGCGGCCAGACCTACTTTGCACTCTTTGGAGAGGATCTCTTGGATCTCTTTGGCCAGACCTACTTAGCATTTTTACTCTCTTTAACGCTTTTTATGATGTTCGAATTTGTTTAATTTTTATTTTTAATTTCATCAGTTGCATTCACAAACAAAACCTTTCACAACCCCCCACTTCGTGTTTGACCTAATTTTCGAACCACAGTTTGGTCCTTGAGAGACGACCTAGGAGTCACTTCCTAGCACTATATTGCATTTCTTATATGCAATCAAATTTCTATGGGCCGCGACAGCCCGTCAAATTTTGACGCCGTTGCCGGGGACCAACGGTTCGGTTTTAGGTCTTTTGTTGTGTTAGTGTGTGTTCTCTTGTCTCGTGTTGTGAGTGTGATGTTCTGTTTTGTGTGTTTGACATTGTGTGTTGCATTTAGATAGCTTTAGTTGCATATTTTCATTGCATTCTTCTTTCCCATGTCTACCTATTTTGGGTATGTGAGTAATTCTCTTTCTGCTCGTGTCTATGATTCTCCTCGTGTCTATGATTCTCCTCCTACTTGTTACTCTTATATTGCTTCTCATATATACTCTGTTGATTTCTATGTTGAGAACAGAACAGTTCCTCCTCCATCTCATGAGAGTGCTCCTAGGGAGCCGTTTCCAATTGATAAGGAGGATATTCGTTGTGTTTTCAACACTGGACTGATAGATTTGCTGCCTAGGTTTCATGGTTTTGCAGGTGAATGCCCATATAGACATTTGAAGGAGTTCTACACCATATGCTCTTCAATGAAACCTCTAGATGTCCAAGATGAGGGCATGTTCTTAAGGGCATTTCAGTACTCGTTACATAGAGCGGCAAGGTATTGGCGGTTTTGTCTTCCTCGTGGATCCATCACTTCTTGGGAAGATCTTGAGCATATGTTCTTGAATGCATTCTTCCCTGCTCAGTATGGTCACAGTAACGATCCTGGAAGGAATGACCCTAGCTTGGGATGGTATGATGCTCCACGGCAATATCAACCATCTCCGAATTCTTGTATGCCTTCTCCACCTGCTCAGGAACCACAGCAGCTGCAGTTTCATGAGCCTGCCGAAGCAACTCCTGATCCTTCCACTACTTCTGAGCCTACATTGAAAGAGTTACTGAGGCAGATGACCATGCAGAACATTCAGTTCCAGCTAGAGACCAGAGCTTCTATTCAGAGTTTGACTGATCATATGGGGCAGATGGTCACTCAACTCACTGAGGAACAGTCTTATGTTTAAGAGGAATCACCATTTCAGGCTATTCAGCTTCCAGATGATGTTGATGTCATCCACATAGGAGATGGGGAGCAGAGTCATGAGCTTTCTATTGTGCCACCTACTTTCCCACCCTCCTATGTCCCCACTCTTGCACCTAAGGAGATTGATGAAGAATTGGAGAACCAGGCAGATATAAGCACCACTTTTGAGATAGGTAGATCAGCTTCACCTTCCACCACTCTTAAAATCTTCAGGGAAGTGGAGGTAAACATACCTAAGATTGATTTTATTGTTGATGATTATGTTGATGATAGGTATGTTGCTGATTATGAGGTTGATGAGCATGATTTTAATTCTCCCTCTTTGCATGACGAGAACCACTTTTTGCTATCACATATGAATGTTTGTTCTCCATGTACTAAACATGAATATGAACCTATTGTCAGAGCGGTGCAGCGGAATGGTTAAAGCGTTCAACAAACCAAGAGTGGGTGAATTGGTTTCTTATCGCAAATCTTTCTTTTAATAATTTTCTCAATAAAAATAATTTCCTTAAAACAATTTAAACAAATTAAAAGAGTAAGGAAAAGAGAAAATTGCACAAGTAATTTTTATACTGGTTCAGATCACAGAGATCCTACATCCAGTTGTTAATCTCAACTGAGAATTAACGCTTCACTAGCACAAACCAACAAACTGTTACAATCACAAAGAAAATAAAACAGTTTAAGGTTAGAACACCTCTCTTGTTACCCCAAGAGATGAAACTCACTTCCCCTGTAACCCACAAGGGATGAACACCTCCTCTGAATCTTCACAAAGGATGAACACCTCCTCCGAATGCTTCACGAAGGATGATAGGCTTTCAACTCAGCAACAGCAACAGCACTCAATCACACTCCCTGTGAAAGTTCTCGCTCTATGCCAACAACAACAGCACTCAATCACACCACCTGTGAAAGTTCTCGCTCTATGCCAACACACCAAGTTCTCAAAGCCACGGCACAGGGGTTCAACAAACCCCAGAACACTTATCACCGCACAATGCAGATAAGAATAAAGAGAAATACACTTTGTATTTTTCGTCGTATTTTAGAATGAGAGTCTCAATCTAATTTATAGAGATCTCACTCAAGGATACCTCCAAAAATCCGTTGTCAACTAATTAATTGTGATAATCAATTTTCCACTTATGGTAATTGATTATGCATTTGATGAATGCACAACGGTAAAAAACTTGCTTAAAAATTCTCATAATTGCTCATGATAATTAATTATGGCAAGTCATAATTAATTATTGATAATTGATTATTATAATTTAATAATCAATTATCTTGAGTATAAAATGAGGTTTTCTAATTTAAAAATTAATTTTAACGCAACCTAAGACAAGTAATACATATAATCAAAGACAAACCACATCCTATACATCAATCTACTAAATTAAAAAAGCTTTAATATAAAAATAAGTCTTCATGAAGATCTTCCTGCAATAAGAGCACTTGAGACTTGACTTTGAGACATCATCAAAATTTCTTCTCTTTAGCTTTATGCTAACAATCTCCCCCTTTTTGATGATGATCAAAAATATTTTGATTTAAAGCTTTTTGTAACCTGTATTGATCTGTAACTCGTACATAACTTAAAGGAGAGGGATTAGTAGACAAAAGATAAATATAATTAAGCCTTTAAACATATTTCTCCCCCTTTTTGATCATTATTAAGAAGGGCTATGTATGAAAAAAAATTTCTCCCCCTAAGATAATACTCCCCCTTAATAAAAGCATGTATGCATAAAATATATTTCAAATTTAAAGATAGATTCAAACATAAATAATAAGAGATTTAAAATATGTGATTTTGGGATAAAGAAATTTTTTAAAAAAATCATTTTTTATATTTTAAACATACATTTAATCATACCAGATAGGAATTTTAAAGAAAAAAATATGGTTGATTTTTCAAAAATGCACAAAATGGATCAAAATGCAATCCTAAGAGATTTCTAAAATTCCTAGATCTATTCTGATGTTTACCCCTTTAGATATGACTCCAATTCCGTTGAGATATTTTGTTGAGATCTTCGTCTTGAGGATTGTCATCATTCTTCTCTTCATCTGTTGTCTTTGTCAAATCGTCAAAATTACCTGCATTAGATTCATTTGACTCAAGAGGTTTGGCCTCAAGGTCCACAATTTTATCAAAGACAAACATGCTTGGAATAATTTTTTTTTTAATTTTTTTTTTAAAAAAAATTAAAACATTTGAAAAAAAATCTTAAAAGTTAAACCTTGTCCTTTTAAAAAAATTGAGATCATTTTACAACCCAAATATATCTACCACTTGGAACACCGAAATGCTTAATTTTACATTTATTTGAAGTATGACCATTTTTCATACAATAAAAGCAAGTAACAACATTTGGGTTCCTATAATTATAATCATAATAATTTTGATTATATTTTGGAAAATATTTGATTTTATTTTTATAATTATAATCATTATAATTATTTTTAGGAACATTTTCAATTTTATTACGATAGTGATTATAATTGTTTTTGGGAACATCATTAACAACCTTTTTATTTTTGAATTATTACTACATTCAGCGTTGGTTGTCTTATCAAGAGGTATCTTTTTCTTTAAACAAGAAGCACATTCTTCAATTTTGGTATATTTACCTTTTTCAAAAAATAAAATTTTGTTTTTCAAATTTTTATTCTCTTCAAGAATAGTTTCAAAATTTGATTTTAAATTTTTATTTTCCTCAAAAATATTTTCAAAATCTAATTTTAAATTTTTGAAATCCTTTTTTAATTTTCTATGAGCATTATTTAATTTCTCTGATTCACATAATAATTCTTTATACGTATCAAGTAATTCACTTTCACTATAATCTGAATTTTCAGAATCACTAGATATACTTACTTGACTTTCAGAGATGTCATCATCAGCCATCAGACATATGTTGGCTTGTTCATCAGAGTCGCTTGAGCTTGTTGTAGAATCATTGTCTTCCTCCCAAGCAATATATGCCTTCTTTTTCTTGAAGAACTTCTTTTGACCTCTTTCATCATCTTTCTTTGGATTTAGACAATCTGCCTTCATGTGTCCTTTCTCTCCACAATCATAGCAACGATAATTTGATGATGATTCTTTGATCTCCTTCTTCCTTTCATTAAATCTTCTTTTTCCTTTGGACTTCATGAACTTGTTGAATTTTTTAAATAAGAGACTCATATTTTCTTCATCTTCTTCAGAGTCATCTTTTTCTTTAAGATTTTTGCCTTTGTCAATCTCAGATTTGAACGCTAAAGTCTTTTTCTTTGCTTTTTCTTCATCCTCGTTCAATCTCCCGAGATCTAGTTCGTGTTCTCTCAACTTACCAAACAATGCAGCCATTGACATGGTATTGAGGTTTTGTGACTCACTGATGGCAGTCACCTTTGGTTGCCAAGTCCTGTCTAAAGATTTAAGAATTTTTATATTTAATTCATCATTATCAAAGGACTTACCTAACCCGATGAGATGATTCACTATATGCGTGAAGCGCTTTTGAACATCTACAATAGTTTCTCCTTGCTTCATGCGGAACATCTCATACTCTTGGATTAGAGTATTTCTTCTAGCTCTCCTAACATCATCAGTTCCTTCATGGGTGACTCTCAGTGTCTCCACATCTCTTGAGCAGTCTTACAGGTTGAGATCCTGTAAAATTCATCAACAGTTAAAGCAGATGATATTATATTACGAGCCCTTACATCTTGTTGGGATCTTCTTCTATCATCAGCATTCCATTTTTCTCGCGGTTTGGATTCCTGCAAATTGTTAATAACCACAATAGGAAGCAAAGGACCATTTGTGACAGTTTCCCAAATCTCACTATCAATAGATTCCATGAAAATTTGCATTCTCACTTTCCAAAAAGCATAGTTTTCTCCAGTAAACAATGGAGGTCTATTGATAGAGGCACCCTCAGCAAAGGTTTGATGTTGCCCCGTCATTTTGAATTACTATCAAAGCAAGCTCTGATACCAATTGTCAAAGCGGTGCAGCGGAATGGTTAAAGCGTTCAACAAACCAAGAGTGGGTGAATTGGTTTCTTATCGCAAATCTTTCTTTTAATAATTTTCTCAATAAAAATAATTTCCTTAAAACAATTTAAACAAATTAAAAGAGTAAGGAAAAGAGAAAATTGCACAAGTAATTTTTATACTAGTTCAGATCACAGAGATCCTACATCCAGTTGTTAATCTCAACTGAGAATTAACGCTTCACTAGCACAAACCAACAAACTGTTACAATCACAAAGAAAATAAAACAGTTTAAGGTTAGAACACCTCTCTTGTTACCCCAAGAGATGAAACTCACTTCCCCTGTAACCCACAAGGGATGAACACCTCCTCTGAATCTTCACAAAGGATGAACACCTCCTCCGAATGCTTCACGAAGGATGATAGGCTTTCAACTCAGCAACAGCAACAACACTCAATCACACTCCCTCTGAAAGTTCTCGCTCTATGCCAACAACAACAGCACTCAATCACACCACCTGTGAAAGTTCTCGCTCTATGCCAACACGCCAAGTTCTCAAAGCCACGGCACAGGGGTTCAACAAACCCCAGAACACTTATCACCGCACAATGCAGATAAGAATATAGAGAAATACACTTTGTATTTTTCGTCGTATTTTAGAATGAGAGTCTCAATCTAATTTATAGAGATCTCACTCAAGGATACCTCCAAAAATCCGTTGTCAACTAATTAATTGTGATAATCAATTTTCCACTTATGGTAATTGATTATGCATTTGATGAATGCACAACGGTAAAAAACTTGCTTAAAAATTCTCATAATTGCTCATGATAATTAATTATGGCAAGTCATAATTAATTATTGATAATTGATTATTATAATTTAATAATCAATTATCTTGAGTATAAAATGAGGTTTTCTAATTTAAAAATTAATTTTAACGCAACCTAAGACAAGTAATACATATAATCAAAGACAAACCACATCCTATACATCAATCTACTAAATTAAAAAAGCTTTAATATAAAAATAAGTCTTCATGAAGATCTTCCTGCAATAAGAGCACTTGAGACTTGACTTTGAGACATCATCAAAATTTCTTCTCTTTAGCTTTATGCTAACACCTATGATTGATATTGTTTCTATTTCTGAAATTGATTCATGTTCTGAGGATATATTTGGGGTTCAGCCTGTTACACTGGGATTGGGTGTTATACCTCTGCATGTTATTTCTGTGGAGCCACATTCTACTAACCATGTTGCAGGAGGTACACATGAATTTGACCAAAACACACCCATGGTGGAAGACAAGGGTGCCATTATACACGACAATTTGAAGATTAATAGGCACCAGCTGAACCCACTCATCAACTATCACTGCTTCTTAGATCCAGTTGTGGAGGACATCTCCCTACTTGATCAAATATGGAGGATGAAGCAGTTCTTCCTCAGCACTTCCTTGCTGAATCCAATGGTGGAAGACCTCTCCCTGAAAGTCCAAAATTGGCAACTGCCACCATGATCAGGGGAGTTTCCTTTTCCCTTCTCCTCCCTTTCCCGCTTTTATTGCACTTGTCCACGATCTATAGATTGTTCTGATTTCTGATTTGATGATTGTGACACATTGAGGACACTGTGTAGTTTAAGTGTGGTCTATTAGGGGAGATTCTGATTTGTCTTTGATTATTTTATGTTTTCGGCATTAAATTTTGTGTTTTCTAGGTAGTTTTTGTTTTGTCTTCTGTACAGTTTTGCATGTTTCTCTTGATTTTTGGACCTTGTTTAGGTTGTAGACTCGTCTTTCACTTGACTTCATTGATACTCTGATTGGTTTGAAATCCATGCTTTTCTCTGATTGGAAGATGATTATGATGTTTGAGAGGGAGATTGATTGTGACAGAAATACCCTGTGTGAGAATTTGAGCCACTTGATATTTTTTCTTGTGTGTGATATGTCTCTTGATTGCTTGCACATATGCCTTGGCTTGACTCTTTTTGATGATTCTTGATTGATATGCATGTTTGGAAGTGATAAAGGCAATTTTGTTGTTGAGCCTCTCTAGCCAGATGAGCCTACCCTGTTTTGATCCTTTGATAGCCCTTTTGAGCCTATACTTTCCCCATTTCTTTGTTTTGAAGCTCATACACTAGCCCTAAGTGAAAAACCTTGATTACCTTAACCTTAGGGAATTTTGGAGCTTTGGAATTGTTTTGGGAATAAGTGTGGTCTCTTGGGAGATTCAGATGAATGGCTAGTTAGTTCCTCTTCTTGTTTTTGTTTTTGTAAATATATTGTGTACATCTTGTCTCTGAGTTGTGTTCTGAAAAGAGAGAAAAGAAAGAGACAAGATGAGAGAAAAAAAACAGAAAAAATAGAGAAAAATGAAAAAAAAAATTGTGAATAATGGAGTGAAGAAGAGGATTGAATTAGAGGTTTTGGGTGTGTTTGAATGTGTTTACACTTATTCCCCATTGCTCCTCTATTTCTTTTGGTTTGTAGTTTCTCATCATATTATATCCTCCCCTGTCCTTGGCCCATTACACCCATAAAAGACCTTTTGATTTGAACATGCATATGTGTTTGAGTGTTGATATTAGAGGCTTGCCAAGTTTGTTTGTGTTTGCTTTCTTGAGTGCATTGAGTTGACATTGTTTACCCTAGACACTTGAGAGAAACACTAATAGTGTGCATCTATGAGGATCTATTACTTTTGATTCTTCTCTTGAGCTAACTGATCATTTTGCCATGCTTTGAATTGCTTGGATGATTTCTCTGAGTATCTGCTTTCTCTGATTCTGCGTTGGTGATGGGTGTCGCAACCCATACAAATTTGATTGCATAATAGAAATGCAGTATAGTACTAGGGAATGACCCCTAGGTCGTCTCTCAAGGACCAACTGCGGTTCAGGAATCGAGTCTAACACAGTGGGGGGGTTTTGGAATGTTGTTTGTGGATGCAGAAAAATTAAAATGAAATTAAAACAGTAAAAACGAAATTTCACGCTGGAACTAGGCAGCTCTGACCTTTGCTCAATGTTTTAACCATAACTTTTTCTACAGAGTTCCAAATGAGATGCGGTTTTTTTTCCTGGAAAGTAGACTCAATTATCTTTCATTTGATATATAAAACGTAGAATTTGGAGCTCTGGTCTGGTTGCAGTTATTTTTTTAAAAACGAGTCCAGAGAGTGAAAATACTAAACCCAATACTTCAACAAACAATTATCTAAACACAACTAAAGTTATTAAAATGCAACAAGTAAGCTAAACAATAAAAGCAATTCATCATGATAAAAGTGCTAAGAGAAAAAAGGGAAAGGATGAATAGTGAAAAATGAACCATCTTCTTCCATAGACGACGTGGCAGTAAAGTGGAATAAAATGTATGCTTGAATCTATTTATCCAATTGAAAGCAGCAAAGCCAAATTGAATTCCTCTTAATTCTCCAATCAAGATCGTGGCTCCACCTCCTCCTTCCAAGACGTGTGCATTCTTAATTATCTTCTTCATTCCATAAAGCAAAAAAAAATTGATAATAAGATCTCATCCTCAAGGACCGTGACTCTGCTCAACGTCCCATCATTGCCTTTCACCTAATCCCCTTCTCACGGACAAATTGGGTGCAGCTAGCAAAAGAAATCAGCCACCCCTGCACACCTATTCTAAAAGAAAAAAAAACTTTCCGCTATAGAAATATGAATGTAACCTGTGTGCTATTATGATTCAGCTACTCTTCATCCAAGAAAATTGAAAGAGACCGAATGTGCCAGCAGAGAAAAGAAAGAAAGCGTGTTCCCCAAAGTTCAATAGAAATTAAATAAAAGAAATGCTATGTGAAAGTGGCTGCAGCATATGCTGTCCAAAGAAGAACGTTCAGCACAATGAATATCAAAGTGTGTGTCACGAATGCTTCAAAAGCTCCACTTGTTCCAGCCTCTCATTTTTTTTAATGTTCCAGCCCTCTCTCCAGCAAATGAAAAGAAGAAATTTGACATGCTACAACAAATTAATCACCGTCACCACCCTTTTTTTTTTATGGAAAATAAAATGGCTATTGTGTGTGGCAACGTGCAACACTCCTAAGCAATTGAAATCAACCTCTAATCACCATTTGCAACTACTAAAGGGAAATAAAATTCTGGATGCAAATTTAAAGGAAATCAAAATGAAATGACTGCATATGCTAAATGAAATCAACCCATAAAATTCCACTTTGCTCTACTGGACGTGTTTTGTGCTTCCCAAATGAAGGAAATAAATTTCTTAAAGTGCCGCTGAATCAAAAGGAAATAACGACTAATGCCAAAAAGAAATCCCAGACAAAAGCAACGTCACATTATGCTGCACCGTTCTCCTAATGATGAAATAAGCGTTGCTCCCAAGCTAATTAGTATTGAAAACAACGTTGCCAAATTGAAACCGCTTCAGCCCCCGAGAGTCTTCAAATTGACGGCTCCTCCACTTCTCAATGGTCCGAGAATGTGTTGTCAAAAAACTAGGGTGGGGTCCACCCAAACCCTAAAGCCATGTCACAAACTCTACAATTGGGCTTTTGTGCATTCTACCAAATTAATTGGCCCAAAGTTACAAAAATTCATTAACAAAACCTAAATTACTAAGCTAAGCTAGATTAATTCTAATTTGCCTTGTGGAAATTCTTTAATTGTTTGTGCTCTTCCAAAAGTCTCCCAGTGTAATTCCAAAATTTCCCTGAAAATGAACATGGGAATAATTAAGCTCAAATAATTCAAAGTAATTAAAATATGAATTAGTGGTCTAATTAAGTCCAAATGGTGAAAATGACACAATAACTAAGAATTAAGCGCAAATCATCAACACAATTCGGCGCAAGAAACTAAGTGAATGGTATAAAATATTGATTCATCAGTTGGATATTGTCTACTACTTTTCCTTGTCCAGATTTCTTGAGGACTGTAATTCTGTTTGTTTCTGTCCTTGCTAGTCTTTGTTTCTATGTGTTGAGTCTGTGTCACTTCCCTGATGTCCGTTGAACTATTCCTTGGTTTGCGTCTTGATTTTGCCCAGGAGTGCAAAAGACTAAGTGTGGTCTATTTTGATGAATCAATATTTTATACCATTTATTTAGTTTTTTGTGCCGAATTGTGTTAATGAATTGTGCTTAATTCTTAGTTATTGTGTCATTTTCACCATTTGGGCTTAATTAGACCAATAATTCTTATTTTAATTAATTTGAATTAATTGAGCTTAATTATTCCTATTTTTATTTTCAGGGTAATTTTGGAAGCACATTATGAGACTTTTGGAAGGCCACCAATTGAGTGAAGACTCTCCACAAGGAAATTTGGAATTAATCTAGCTTAGCTTAGTAGTTTAGAATTTGTAGATGAATTTTTGTAATATGGGCCAATTTTGTTAGGATAGACTAAGCCCAATAAAAAAAATATAGTGACATGGCACCTAGGGTTTTGCAAAGGGGTGGACCCCACCTCATTTTAGGGAGGACACTTGGCCCTAGGAAAAGGGGGCAGCCGTCACATGGAATTTACTTAATTCTCTCGGCAATTTCTTAGAGGCTGCTGCGACATTTTCTTTAAACCAATGTTGATGTTGTTGGATAATGGCTGAAAGGGAGAGCATTCTGGAATGCTGTTCATGGTTTTTAAAGGGTTCACTCCAAATTTATTTCAATTTGCAAACTTTATTTTTGCGTGTTCATTTTGCTTTTCACGCACTATTTAATTGAAGCATAGCACACTGAAAACGTTTC